>CAUYRT010071748.1:0-83981 GCA_963574885.1 Lepilemur ruficaudatus
GATGCAGATGATGAACTGAGGGACCAGTTAGGATTTTTCTGATATAGCAATTTATTGATAAAGAACTAGCCTCGACACTAATCAAGACTGTATTGAGTTCTTATTGTTGCCAGGTATTCAGATACATGCTTTAGCCATGTGATGACATCCTCAAACAACAGCACAAGACGGTCTCCATGGTTATCTCTCTGGCATAGGAAAATGAGATTAAGAAAGTCAAATGACTTAGCCACAGTTACCAAATGAGTAAGTGTCAGAACTGTGTTTAAAGTCCACACCAGTAACCTGCACAGACTACTGTTTTACACTCACGGAAAAGCACATGCATGCCTGACCCTTTTATTATGCATGTACGTTATGTAATGCACTGTGCAAAGTCCCTCAGTTACAGGGTCTCAAAACTGAAAGAGCGGCCAATCCGTATATCCAAACTTGCCCAGCATACCAAGGCTGGCAGTGATTCAAGTTGACGCTAGGAGAGCAGACCAAGGGACCTGGGCCATTTTATCTGTACCCTTCAGGAAAAAAGACAAACAAACACATGTACGTGGTGGTGGAGGTGGAGCTGATGGTACTTGCCGAATTATTCGAGTATTGCAAGCTAGGTAGAGACGATGTGAACAGTGACTTCACTCTTCCTTGGGGGAAACATCGGTATCTTTGCTTGTGTTTGTACACGTGTGGGTATGCCTGTGCACACAAACATACACACACACACACACACACACACAATCTCTCTCACATAGTCACACGTATCCCTTTATGGGACAGCTCAAGGCCTAGACTGCTTCTCCTCTGCTTTTGGATAAGACTTCTTTTCCTTCCATTTCTTCCCACACTCAGAAACGAACCAAGCATCATTCAGGATAATTTAAGGTCTTAGTAATGTAAGCAAAAGGCCAAGAGACTCCAATCCTTGTATTTACGGCCACTTAACCTTTGTCCCACCCCCTCCTCCTGACCAAAAACAGGCCATTTTTCATTGCATCTGGGGGAAAGGCTTTGTTCTAGAAAGGACAGCTCTGGTCACCTCCTGGTAAAGAAGCCGGAGTGTCTCAAGAGAACCTGGTAGGAGCCCCAAGGCCCAGTTTCCATGGCAAATGCATCAGCCCTTGGCAGCCGAACACGGAACCCTCTGCTCCTCCCTCTGCAGTCCCAGCCGCCTCTTGTCGAGAGGCCAACGACAGAGCATTGGCAGCCTCAGCCAGGATTGCCCTTTCACCAAAGAGTTTAAAATAGGGGCTTTCCCCCTCTATTTTTGTCATTTTTCACCTGCTTACCCAGAAGCATGGGCCTCTCCTCTCACCTTCTGAATTCCTGGTGAAGTCTCCGGGCAGACTAACTGGCCAGGACTCAGCTGAGGCTGGTGGGCTGCCTCTGTCCTCACTACCCCCAGCCTGCCTGGGCTGCCCTGAGTTGGCCCATTGTCCCACAGCCTAGGCAACCCTCTTTCTCCCTCAGGAGAGAGTTCAGTACAAGCAGCTTGCTCATTCCACCTCATGGCCGGCGAGGCAGGAAACCTGCATTGCTCTATTATGGTTAATGTTCTGCTAGAAACGTGGGTGATTCTGAGGGCCAATGCATAAGACCCTTTTGCCCTCCTGAGACTGAAAACAACAGAGAATTGCAGGCTTCACACGGACAAACATCAAAATAGCAGCTTTATTTTTGATAAAGCTAATTAGAGAATGTCATGTGGCTGTGATGTGCCACCAAGCAGGCGTCTTAATATGCCCTCTAAATTGAACTCGTCCCTGCTAACTGCACCCACCACACGCACAGACACACAGAGGGAGTGATGTGAGCACGCAAGTGTGTCTCCTCTGACAGGCAGCTGGGAACAAAAGAGGAGGAGGCTGACTTGGGCATGCTCAGATTCGTCCTCTGATTCCACTGGTAACTTCCCAGGAAGGCGTCCCCAAGTTGACTCTGGAGTGTTTTTCTTTGTGGAGGGGAGTGGAAATTCCCTTCCCTCTGTGGGAACAAAGAGGAGCAGGAAGTAAAGGCTTGTCCCTATCAGGAGAATTCCTCATTCCTGTCATCTGAGCCTGGAGGGACACGGGTCACCAGGCAGACACACGGACGGAAGGCAGAATTATAGCTGCTCAGTGTGGCTGTTTGCAGAAGTGGGGTGTAGGCCTGGAGCAAGAAAGGAGATCAGGCCTTGAAGAAGCTTTATGGTTGTGGGGGAGACCTAAAATGAAGGGAAGAAAAGGACCATAAATGTGCTCTTCTGCTCCAGCTCCTCTGGTTGGTGCCAGGCCTGGTGTCAAGAGAAATGGGCTCTCTTATCACCTGTGCCAGCAGGAAGCTGTATGTCCTCCATCAGGTTCCCCAGCACCTTCACTCTTTATCTGTTAAGCGAGGATGAGAACGTAAGCCTTAACCATGTCCAGGGCTGTTTGGGACCATTAATGCAGTAGTAAAAGTGACAACACTTAATAATTTAAAGCAATAGATACATTTTGTAAACAACTAGCTTAGCCCTTCCATAAACATCAATGTCCTACATAAAAGACTGATAAAGGACATGATGGGACAATACGAACATGAATTGTATGGTAACTATTGGTATAATAGCAAAGTTACATCTCCTAAGTATGATTATTGTCATTGTGGTTATCCAGGTAATGTCCTTCTTAGGACATACATGTGGAGATGCTTGGGAGGACAGAGTCAGGGTGTCAGTAACCAACTTTCACATGTTTCAGCATTACATGTGCCATGTGTACACATAGCTACGCACACATATGCAGAAAGAGGAAAGGGAAAATAAAGTAAATATGACAAGAAACTAATAACTGGTGACTCGAGGTCAAGGTCATACACTTGCTCATGGTTCATCGTGTATTCTTGCAGAGTTCTTCTGTAGCATTGACATTTTCCAAAATGCAACATTGCGGTGAGTACGGGAAAAGCACCAGAGAGCTCCAGGGGCCTCCAGAGGAGGAGAGGATGATGATGGGATGTTCTGGGGGCAAGTGCAGTCGGAAGATGTGGGCAAGTCAGGAGCAGAGGGGACAATGCACTGGGGATTTGTTCTGCTGGGGACTATCCCAGAGAAATGAGTCCAAACAAGAGACGGGGGATGGGAGGGGGGCTGGAAAGTATGAGAAGCAAACCCTGCCCCTCTTCTCATTGTTCCCCCGCGGATGGGCCTCTCTGAGAGCATAACCCTGGGCCGCCACAGTATGTACTCTGAGCCTCCAGGGAGGAAATTTCCCGTATCAACATTTAAATATTTGCACAATGGCCAATTTTATCCCTTTGCCTCAAAAATTCTTAGCATCCTGGGCCATCAGACCCCAGAGAGGCACCTTTAGATTTGTTTTTGTCTTTTCCTAAATCCATCAAGTAACATGTCTTCACGTTGGATTTTAAAATCGTTTTGTGGCTGTGCTGGCACCCGAGAAACCTTTGCTAAATTTAGCCTTGTTGCTAATTAGGGACAGAGGACATGCGAAGCTTGAGGCTTAAATACAGCACTTGGCAGGATACCAAATATGGAATCAAGTCGTCATTTTAGACCAGGGGAAAATCCAAGGCTGAATTACCTTGTTGGCTGACTTAGTATATTGTCATTTTACTCTTCCAGGTCTCCTAAACTACATGGGCATTCACACACACGCACGCGCACACACAGACGCCATTATTGACACATGCCCCAGAATTCCCCTCTGCCTTCTTTTGTAAATAAAAGGCAGTGCAGCCCAGGGATGGAAGCAGGGGTTGAGAAAGAGTGTCTGTGTTGACTTTAGACCAGAAGCTATTATTGTGTGTAGTGGCATGCCCATTGAGAAGAGGCGTTGACCACGTTCTTAGTGACATCACTGCAAGAGTTACATTATTCCTGTTGCCATATTTACGTCACTTTAGATCCAGACAGCGACTGTAATGACAATAGCTACACTCCTCCTCTAATCCAAGCATAAAGTAGGTCTTTCAAGTCAGGCTCTAGGCATCTACACAGCTGTATCTGATGCTACGGTGCTGCTAGTATTTAAAGAAAAGAAAAGCAGCAGTGCCTGAGATATTTGTCACTCTAGGGCCCCTAGCATTTAACCAAAATAACTTGAAAAGGGTGTTGTTCTCACCCCTTGGAGCCATGTGCATTTTCCCAGGCTGCTGGGGGGCTTGTGGAGCTGTCAGCCTATACCCTTTCTTCCTCCTTTCCCCTCACCCCACCCTATTTGACATGATGCTGGGAAAACTAAACAGGGGAATAAAATGCAAATAAAAACAGAAGATGGAAAAATAGCAGAAAGAGGAGAAAGAAGAGTTGCAGTTGTTTTTTCCCTGATCTGCCTCTCTCTTCCAAGACAACAGCTCTTCCGGGCTCTCAAGTGGGTCCCTCCTTATATTCCCTGGCAGAGACCAGATGCTTCCTGGGCCCGAGACTGGCTTCTGGCCTCAGCTGCGGAATTGCCATTCCAACTGGGTTTCTAAGTGCTGGAGCCAGAGCAAGAAAGAGGCAGTGCATTGAAACCAGGCCTGCCACTCCAATGTTGTTCTCAGGCATGCCTACGGAGGAGTATTTATCATAAAGGAAGAAAACAGTAATAGCCCAGAACTGTCTGTTTGTTCAACTCCAACTTGAATGATACCAAAGATTAAATCTTGGTTTCCAATTGTTTCATGCCAAGGCTGTTATATTTAAGGTCCAAATATGTGCACCATATGTCATACTGTAGCTTGACAATTACCTCAACAGGCAGTGTCAGACAGATGGTAAACATTACTACCAGGCATACGTACATTTAGAATTAGACATTTAAATAAATTCAGGCCTGTCTTAAGCTTATTAAAAGGATTTGGGTCTATGAAGCCATTTCGGGCATCTGCATATGCTGAAGTGTCTCTTGCATCCTGAACAGATTCGTTTTGATTCAAGCACCTTCCGGCTACAGATGGCAAGTGACATGCATTCTCTTTGAGCCCTGCACCTGCAATTAGGCCAATAATGACAATTAAGCAAAATGGAAAGAGATTCAAACTTCCATTCTTAATATCACAACCATGCATTCTTACCCATGCAACGACAGAAAATCCTCTGCGGGGAACATCATCAACCTCTCTTAAAAGCCCCTGAACTTCAGAGAGAGAGATTAGAAAGCCACAAAGGTACTTGCCTCAGGACCAAGTCAGATTCTCTCTGGTTTAAACCTCGAGCTACAGCAAGATTTTAACATGAGACTCACAAACTGCAAATAAAAGTTAGCATTCCTTGGGAGAATTGCAAGAAGGCTTCAGTTGAATGTGTTTTAAGATATCCCCCCCCAAAAAACTATATAAAAGCCCTCTTTACACTCTTTTCTTCCAGGGGGTTTTGGATCCTATTTGGCATTGCAAAACATTCAGTACGATGTGTGATAAGAAACTAAATGAGCCCAGGGATGAGTTTCTGGAATTTTATTAAGCTGCTAGTGTAGCCAAAGCTGCACTCCAAGAGGATGGCCCCATGGAGTGGTTTGATCTTTTTGAAGACCCTGTGTTCTGCCCACATATAAAATTTACTACTTGAATTATTTTCCTGCTTAGAATGGTTTCTTTGCTCAACTTTTTAAAATCAGCTTCAATCTATGGTCCTGGTGCTTGATACATCATAGATACTCAGTAATTTGGAAGGAAAGAAGAAATGGAGGAAGGAAGGATGGGGGCAGAGAAGGTATGAGACAAATCAAACCTTATTTTTCAAATGCAAGTGGAACCTCAGGATCCTTACCTAATGGAGCCTACAAACCTAGTGTAGTGGTTAAATACACACCTCTGATGCCAATTCTTGGCCTTTCTGAGTTGAAATCCTGGCTCCATCTCCTGCTAGCAATGTGACCTTGTCAGATTTCTTGATTTTTTTTCTGTGTCTTTTTTTTCTCATCTGTACAATAGAGATAATAATAATTCCTTTTGTAAAAATTAAATAATGTATTTATCGTGTTTGGAACACTACCTGGCACTGTATGTCTGTTGTTCATTTTGGGAGACAGAGCTGAAACTCAACTTTTTTCTTTCGAACAGAGCCCCATTAATGGGTCTGCTACCATTTTCCTCCTCTGCAGTTCCACTTGGTAGATTGAGTTTTCATTCTCGACGGCTGAGAGAACCATGTCACCGCTGGCATTTGCTAACACTTCTACACCCATGCATTTAGCACAGGGCTAAATCTTGGCATCACAGCTCCAGGCTCCTTCAAGTGGGTGTGTGTGAGGAGGCATGTGCTAAACTCGGGTGTACCTGTGTGTCTGAGGTGTGATAATAAAAGTAGAATCCCCATACCCTGCACCGTGGCCACACTGAGGCCTTTCTCCTGCTTACTCAGATAAATTCCAGAAACATATGGAGTGGCTTTTGGAATAACACATGTCTCAATTCTATTTTGGTTTCCCCTTAATAAAGACAGCTTGGTCTAGTGGTTTAATTATCAAACCCTCCAGTCCATTCTGCCATTGCCTCCTGTTGTCAGCCTCTTCTTGGAACCTATGTGTGGCACCCCCCCAACCCCCCATATTCTCTATAGCGTAATAAGCAATCCAAGCTGCCTGCCACAATGTTGAAGGCTTCCACAATAATGCCCCTGAATTCTGGTAGCCTTGTCTCCCCATACAGCAATTTTCCATCCTTAAACATTGTGGGTGCTTCCCTATCCCTGCACCTTTACTCCCGCGATTTACTTGGCAGTGTCCTTCTCCACTCATTTAAGACAGAAAGGTAAAACTAGCTGGTGAGATGCTGTTTATTATTTTGGACCTATTTGTCCCTTAGTCCACTGGTTCTAAAAGTATTGCCAGTAAACTAGTAGCATCAACGTCACTTAGGTACTAGTGAAAAATGCAGACGTCTAGGCCGTGTCTAAACTTAATAAGAAACTTCGGAGGTGGGGCCCTGCAAGATGGGCTCTCCGGGTGATTCCAAGACATGCTAACATTTGAGAACCATTGTCTTGGCCCACCATTTAAAATATATTGCTCTCCTCTTTGCAAACTATTTTGCTCTTTATTTGTCATGACCCTTGTGCCTTAGTGGTTATTGTAAACATTTCTCTCTTCCCTTTCCCTTTCTCAATGCTTTTAAGTTGGAGATTCTAAAATCCATTCTTGGATCTCCCAACTTGGCCCATAGTAGACTCTGAAAAGTCTGTGAAATGAATCCTGTTCAATACATGTTCATTGAGCACAAAATGTGTGCCAGCTTCCAGTGCCAGGCCCTCGCAGGGTATGTGAGAAGTGCATCATGGGATCTTGGTCTGAAGGAGTTTTCAATCTAGTTGGAATGTCAAGACTTGCCTATATGAGGTGATTGGCAGACAACACAAAACAGCCAGAATGTAGGGGTGCAGCGTGAGGTGCAGCAGTGTTATGGGAAATCAGGAAGAGGAGACACTGCAGGTGGCTTAATGTTGCTCCTTGTGCAGAAATGGAGTTTGAGCTAAAGCTGAAGGGCAGAGGATGTCAGTGGGCCTGGAAGAACAGGATGCATTTCCTTGAATGGGAGCAGAGAGACTCGTCTACGAATCTCACACCTCCTCCAACACCACCTTCCATATGGTGCTTGGTTCTGAGAGGGCTGAATAAGATCCATAAATACTTTATTTTTATGACTCAGATTAATGTGATGTTAATACCTTGCTAGAATTAACTAAGTACATTATAATCTAATTTATGAGAGGAAAATCTGGGTATATAATAGGTATTCATAAGTGCCATCTTCTGAATGAATGCCAACATGTACAGCTTCCAATTTTCTTAAGTTTTCAATGGTGCCCATGAAACCACCTTTTCAATTACATGTGCTGTTGTTTGAGCACCTGCTTTGCAATTAAGTGTTCATCTGCCTTCAGACCTGCTTTGGGGAGAATTTTGGAGGATGTGCTGCTTTGGGGCATTTCTTCACCCACACTGGGGATTTCTTTAGCATCAGTTTAGTCTGTGTCCTTGTGCTGGTTAGAGATCACCACCATGGCACCACAACTTACAGATTTATAGTTTGCAATTTTAGTGGTGACAAGAGCCTCAGAAATCATCTAACCTAATTCTTTCAGTTTTACAGTTGAAAGGGCAGACACCTGGGGCATGACTAGACCAAGAAGGCACTGTGGCTAGCAGTCTAACTTCTGCTGGGTCCCATACCTCCTTCCTCTCAGATCAATTTCCACTACCCCAACTCTGCCAAATATATTAGGTTGACCCTGTATCTTGACATTATTGTCTCTCCCTTCTTTCCCCCACATGGCTAGCCTGTCACGTATCCCTTCCAAAATGTATATATGAGTCATTAAGTCAATAATGCTAATTTGTGTTAAGATGAATATCTAATAGGTTTCCAAGGTAACAGTTTTTTTGGAAGCACTAGAGGGGAATGTGAGGGAGTTGATAGGGCTTCAATTCAATTAATCCTAAAATTTGACTTTAATGGGGGGGAAGCTAGCATCTCTGGCAGGTAGGAGGAGAAGATGATTGAAAGCAAGAATGGCTTTTGGCACACCTCAGGCCACACATGCGCTAGGAGGGCTACTATAGTCTGAAGTATGTGCCGTGTCATAAACTTGAGTTTATGGCCTCTGTCCTGGGAAAGTAGCCTGCCTGGCCTCAGCCAGGAGAAGTTTCAGTCATATTGGCTATTAAATTATTTAACTTTACCAAGTGTTTGAGGTTAGGCATATGGCCTTACTTTTTTCCTTTAACTCTAACCCTGTTTTTAGGCTATAATTAAAGTTTATTGGGCTTTGAGTCAACATCTGCACACTTAAATGCTGAAACTGACACATATGCTGACAACCACTTAACTAGCTACAAGCACGATCCTTTAATTGTACTGTCAGGATATCAGGCAGTGGTTAACATCAGGGTTGCTACAGGGCACAACTCCAGGGGGTTCCGTTTACGTGTGGTGTGCTGGATCTTTCCCACGTTGCATATGGCACCCTCTCCGACTGAGCAGTGTGTAATCTGCAGAGCAGTAAGTAGTGGCTCAGGTTAACATTATTTATTTCTCTTGCATGTGTGCATATGGTAGAGCAAATGTCTATGCATCACTCACAGTATCCACACAGGTAAACCATCAACAGGTTTACCTCAACAGGTGGATCTAGCAGGCAATGAGTGTGGAGGGTCAGATGTCACATATCTGTGTAGTCCTGCCAGGTAGACAGAGCAGTGTGAGGAGATACTGGCAATTCCAGGGCTCAGGAAAAGGATTCCCATCATGGAGGCAGAGGCCTTGGGGAGAAAAGGGAAGGACTATTCCTAGAAGGCCTGGAGTACTACATGAGTCAGCAAGTTGAGGACCTGGATACAAAGGAGCAAGATGAAGATTATGCTGCTAGAACTGGGGTACAAGGTGGAAGCTGATCTCAGGAGCAAGACAGAAGCTCATTTTTAGAACTGGGTCACACAATCTAACATAACTGGCAGCTATGCTGACTTGCTTCTGAGGCAACTAAATGTTGAAGGAGACCTCTTTAAATCCTTGTGACTAAAGACAGGATTGGTCCTAGAGCTTGGGGGAAGAATGTGTCCCCTGCAGCGGGGAGGGCAGGCCCTGGGAGTAGGCACCAAGGTAGACTTTGACAAGCACCTTCTCCACTGTCATTTTCCAGTGATGCGTAAAATGCTATGTCATTACCCCCAAGAGGTGGTACATTCTCAAATGTCAATAGCTTTGGAAAAGGTATAGATAAATTCATGGATGAGAGACCCAGAATGGGCTATTAGTAGAAACGGGGAAGTTATGAGGCACACACTTAACCTTTGAGTGGGTACCAGGCAATAACAATCTTCTCGCCTAAAAAAAAGTGGCCCCATCATCTGAGATGGAACACATGCAGAATGGATCTTGTATCTGTGATACATATGCATCATATATCTTTAAGATATTATGTATCTATGTTACATAATAATGTTTACACTACTAATAGTCTATTCTGTGGATACATCAAAATGTGTATTCACACATATACACTCTGCTGATTTATCATACTATTTTATGACACTAACCTCTATTACACCACAATTCTCTTGAGAAGAGTATCTAACCATCTCTAGTCCTAAATAATCAGGGGGCCAACTGCTTTGCCCTCCCTGGATCTTAGGAACTGCAACTGCCTTGGACGTGGATAGAACTGAGCCAAGGATGCATTCCAGGAAAATAGACCAACTTAAAATCCCATTAACAGGGTAGTAGGCAGAGAAAAGAAGGGTAGCAAATAGATAAATATGCAGCAGAAGCTTGACCAGATGGAATGAGCAGGTTTGAGAGGTGGATCCAGTATAGATTCCCAGGGGCAATAGAAGGGGTAGGGTGAGGGTGTGGGGGTGTAAATTGTTTTTCTTGAAGCATGTTCAACCAAGCTCAGTTGTAGGGTACTGAAGCAGTCATACAGGTAGGATCATAAGTAATTCTGCCCTGGAACTTTTATATTGTTTAGACCAGCACTTATACATGGCAATGCTCATTGTTGAATGCCTTAAGAAATGTTTGTGCTGCTACCTCCAAGGGGAGTTTGTCCTGGACCTGTTTCAACAAATACAGGGACTCCAGGTTGTTGATCATTCAAATGATAATCCATGCTGGTGAATGAAGCTCCACCATAGAAACTGAGGTTCTAAAGGGTGGCAAACTACACCTTCACACTCACTCTGTATTTGTCCACAAGTCATTGCTAAAGGCATAGGGGCCTTGTCACTCACATGATGGAGAGGTGGTATGGGGAACTGGAAAAGGATTCCAAACACTCGATACACAGGTGCTGCTTCCCGTGAAACCTGAGAAAGAATTCTCTTTCAAGGCTGCTGCTGTGTTGTTTCCTAGGAGCAGGAGACGCTCTAAGAGAACACCAGGATATGAGCCCATTGGAGTGCCACAGAGCTGTTACTGGTCTGTTCTTTTCTCTCCACACTCACTCTCTGGGTGACCTCATCCAGTGTCATGGTTTCTTATGTCAACCACTCCTACATCCATATCTGCAGTCCAGCCCTCTCTTCCTAGTTCTAGACTCCGCCTCCTTAACATCACCAGATGTATTAAGTCCAAACAGAATTCCTAACCTTCCTCTTAAAACATGTGCCACTTGCAGCAGTCCCCATTTCAGTTGCTGGCCACTCTTTTTCCCAGTTGCTTCGGCCTAACACTTCAGCATAATTTTTTTTTGGTTCCTCTCTTTCTGTCACTCACAACTTCTGATCCATCAAAAAGCTAGGATAGCTCTATCTTCAGAACGTGTCCAGAATCCAGCTGTTTGCACTGGTGCCTCCTTGATACCTGTCCTCATTGTCTCCTGCCTTTGTTACAGCCTCCCAACTGGTCTCCCTACTTCTCTTCTCTCCCCTCAACACAGTCTATTCTCAACACTCGCAGCATCTTCCAATGAATTGCCACTTCATTCAGAGAAAAAGTCCTTCACAACGGTCAAAAATCCAGCTATTTGAAGTGTGTTCACAGAGCAGCAGCACCAGAGGCCACAGAGAACTTAGAGGTACAGAAGCTCAGTTCCAGGCCAAGTGGATGTGACTCTTCATTTTCATGAGATCCCGGTTAATCTATATGTACTTGAAAGTTCACAGCACACTGGTCTACAGGACTCCACGTGGTCTGGGCACCTATTATTCTTTGATCTCAGCTCCCACTCCCATGCACCCCCTCCGGCCCCACTGCCAGGGGTCACACTGGCCTCTCAGACTTTCTCAAATATGCGGGCATGCTCTTGACTTATGGCATTTTCATTGGCTGTTCCTGCTGCCTAAATGACCATCCTTCAGATATCAATGTCACTAATTCCCTCACCTCCTTCCAACCTTTGCTCAAATATTACCTCTTCACAGAGGCCTTCCCAGGCAACCCTATCCCAATTCTTAACTACCCCTCTCTCTACATACCTAATCTCTATGTCTGTCTTCTGTCCATGTTTATTCTTGAGCCCTTATCACCTACTAAACAATTACATATTTTGGTTATTATGCCTGTTTTTATTATCTGTTTTCCCACTGCCCCCTTCCATGAATGTCAACTCCATAAGGACGTTCCCTGATATATCTCAAGTGTCTGAAATCACCCCTGACACATAGTAGGTTCTCAATAAATACTTGTTGAATAAATTGATGAATGTAGTAGAGATATTCTGCCACCTGTTGCTTTGGTAATGGATATAAATTTCCAAAATGGTAGGGATTCCATACCTGACCTCAGGTCTGAAAGAAGTATATGGGGTCCTTTCCTGGAGGTAGCCCCAAGCAGAGGTAGAGCTTGCAGAGAGTTTTCCTTTCCCCTTGGAGAATGTCTGAAGAGTTGGAACAATGCTAGCATCTTCCTAAAATATGATCTGCTACAGGGTATTTCGGAGCACATGTCTCCAGCTAGTACAAGACATGAGCTATGCATGGGTCAGCTTTTCAGTGAGGCTGCTTTATGTCATTTTGATATATTTTTGACTCTGTGGGCTAGACTTGGAGCAGAACCAACAAACAGGGCAATTACCTTTCAAAAAATACCTTTTTCACTATGCAGTCCCTCTTCCAACCCTTTTTCACAGCCAAAGCTATAATTTGGGCGGGTCTGAAAAGGATGACAGAGATAGAAAGTAACTTTTGGAAACCAGAGAACCATTCTTCAAATTGTGGTTGGCTGCAGAACTGAGCCTCAGGCCTGTAAGCTATTGGATTCTCCTTGCACAGTTGCCCCCGTTGAGCCGCGTGGAATGGATGGCTTCTGCTATGGGGAGCAACGTCCTTGTTTATAGTGACTCTGCAGACCCTGATTTCTGGAGTGCCAGATTCATTACACAGCAATGCTGAATTATATTGGCACCAAGTTACCTTGATCTTAACTCAGCTCATCAGTATGCTGTATCACCAGGTACTTCTGTTCAGATTCACCATATGAGTAGCCAGGCCTTCCAAGTAACTTAAATGCTGAAATTACAAAAGCATCTCCTGCAATGAACTGGTGTGCATTGTTTGCTGTCAGAGGATCACGGCAGTCACCGGCACATCAGGGTGAGCTGGTGAACTTACTTTTCAGTGCTATCGGTGATCTAGTTTTGAATTTAACCATTACTGTCAAAGTAAGTTGATGTAACAAAAGCCAAACTTACTATCTGATCAATTTGTTGTACTTTCCCAGGAAATAGGAAGAAGCCTAGAATACAATTGCTCAAAGCTCCTCCCCATCATTGCCCTGTGGGCAGACAGGCAGCCAAGGGACAGGAAAGTCGTGGTGGGGACACCGTGAGTTAGTATGTATCATAGTAATGTGTTCTCTAATGTGCAGCTGAGTGAAGTGCCTCACTTCTTAAAAGAAATTAGTTAGAAGAGGACATCATTAAAGTGATAAGTATTGATGAGTCATGAGACTTGCTCATGCAAAATAATTGCCAAGAGCCAAAATGTTCTCCCAGTAGCTCATCCAGAGCTTGGTGTCCCCAGCCTGACAAGGAGTCCACACTGAGAAGTAGCTGTTCTGAATAATGTTTAGTTTGTTTTGTAAAAAGAAGACTCAATTTTAAAAATAAACTTTAATGCCCCCAAAGAATTAAAGCTTATTGAGTGATGTGCTGGACTGAAGCGATTCCCTTGGGTGCAGAGGAGTGCTTTCTAGAAAAACACCATTTTCAAGAGCCGGTGCTACTCTCCAAGTCTGTAACTTCTAGCTGCACTTCCAGGAAAAGTAATACCTTGGACAGTAGAGTTCTCAGGTCTTTAGCTGTATAATGAATGAGAAATGAACTATCATCTATTATTCTTAGGTATTCTTCCCCTGGAGGCAGTTGTATGGCCACCCCTGAATCCCTGGCTGCCTGAGTTTTCCATTGTGATCTCATTGTCAGTTATTGCTTCCCAGGTTTTCAAAGTGGGTGTGTTGGAAATGAGATCATAGACTCTCAGACTAAAAGGCAGATGTCTTCAAGGTCTCACGCTGAAATCTGCCTACTTGAAGAACTCTGACATGACAGCTGAGTGTGTGTATGTGTGTGTGTGTGTGTGTGTGTGTGTGTGTGTGTGTTTATAGGAGAAACCTATTTGTTCCCTTCCGTGCATTCATTACACACCTATACTGTGGTCCAAGGAGTGCAGTGAATTCTATTTCAGGCTTTCCTTTTTCTTTTTTAGATGTATCTCAGGAAACTGAGACTAAGCAAAATATAGCTTAAGAAAACAAAAGGTGATGTGTTGTTTTTGTTGCTCTTATTGGTTTCCTCCTCCTTCCCCCGCCTTTCAGGAAATTTTTACCTGGGAGGGAACTCTTCACCTGACCTTGGAATGACTTTTAGCTGTTGTATTTCTTTTATGTCACTTTTTGTTTTAAAGCAGAATGGCCTATACCCAATGCCTTTGGGTCCTTACCCCATGCCTCAAAAGACTGACTTCTACCCTTAACAACTAATGCAACTAATGAAACTGCTTTATCCTGCCTGAACATGTTGGGAGAGCTGTCTTTTCTCAATCTTCAGGAAATGTCTCTTCTGTCAGCTTCCTGCTTTTTTCCCCACAATGAGCCATTTGACTGACCTTGACCCACTCTTGTTTTGTTCCCAAGCTGGGCCACACTAACTTACTTCAAGAATGGTTGAAAGATGGCCCTGAGGACAAGGGCTAGGGCTTGCTTCAACTTCCTTTGACCAGTACTGTGTCCTGAACCTTGTAGGAGCTCTTTAAATTGATAGTGGTAGTGAGATGAGGACAATTATGGCGGCCAGGATAAGGCTATTTATTTACTTTGTAAACTGGAATTACATGTGCATTTGTGTGGGTGTGATTTTGAACATAGACTAGGAATTTAATTTATAATAATAAGGAGAACTACAAGGAGGACTTACAGGGACAGAAGGGAGTGAGAGACAAAGTAGAGGAGGAGATATTTAAGCTAGAGTAACCCTGGAAGAAATCGGAGCTGTGAAAGACTGGATAAGGATTTATCATATTTATTTTTTAAAGGATGTGGACTAAGGGTGAGAAGCTCTTTGCTTCATTCTTTTTTAGACTAAGGGAACCAAGGAACAAGAATGGAGATGGTAACTGGGGAGTGATAGGTACAGGGATGCACCATTTAGTGACTGACTGAGACACAGTTCTGAGAAATTCGTCATTAGGCATTTTTATTATATGAACATCATGGAGTGCACTTATCCAAACCTAGATGATAGATACAGCCTCCTATGCACCTAGGCTATATGGGACAGCCTATTGCTCCTAGGCTACACACCTGTATAGTGTGTTATGTACCATCGGCAATTGTAACATAATGGTAAGTATTTGTGTATCTGAACATACCTAAACATAGAAAAGGCACAATAAACATGATATAAAGGATAAAAAATGGCACACCTGTAGAGGGCACTTACCATGCAGGGAGCTTACAGGACTAGAAGTTACTCCGGGTGAGTCAGTGAGAGAGTGGTGAGTGACCCTCAATATCACGGTCTTCCAGTTTCACATCTTGTCCCACTGGACAGTCTTCATGGGCAGTAACACACATGAAGCTGTCAATCTCCTAAGATAATAATGCTTTCTTCTGGAATACCTCCTGTGGGACATGTCTGAAGCTGTTTCACAGTTTACTTTTTTGTTTTGTAAGTAGAAGGATGCACTCTAAAATAACCATAACAAGGACAGATAGTAAATAATAAACCCGTAACAGAGCCGTTGATTAACATTACCAAGTATTAGGTACTGCTGCACATAATTGCATGTGCTGTTCTTTTATACCACTGGCAGCACGGCAGGTTTGTTTACACCAGCGTCACCACAAACACATGAGTGATACCTTGTACTATGACATTACCAAAGCTACAACCGCACTGGGTGACAGAAATGTTTCAGCACCATTATAATCTTATGGGACCACCATCGCATGTGCAGTCTGTCATTGACCGACACATCATTATGTGGAGCATGACTGTGATTGTTTATACAGATGACAATCAGAGGGTTAAGGGGAAATCCAGTAATCACCAGTTTTGTGGAAACCAGGTTTTATTCCACAAACAGTATGAGGATGGCAAAGATGACTTGCAAAATATGAAGTCGGACAGGCCTTAATATCAGTACCATTTATAAAAATTGGGTGTGCTCACTTGCCCAGAGGTCTCCAAGGGGATGTAGCTTCTGGCCAGGTCGTCCTCCACCCACCTTTCACTGCAATTTCTGTTTTGCCATAAGTAGCAATGAGCTCTTTCTAAGGCTCCAGTTCAATGTGATGGCTCACTCTGCTGCAGACATTTGTATCATGTCAGTGTCAGCCCCCTTCCTCATGGGATAGACAGCAGGAAGTATTGATGCAAGGCCTGTGAAATTCTTTGAGCTTCCTGGGAGAAATAGATGAGGTTGTCATTGTCATCATCACCACAAAATGCTTGACAATGCTTCATTGTTGTGCTTCACACTAAGATAGGTCCTCTTTTTAGCATTGGATTCTTAGCTTGTGTTAATCCTTCCTCATCCTGCTGACCTTCCAAGTTCTTCCCCAGAGGAACTTAGGAAAGAGGAAGGAGAGTTTCCTCATTAAGCAAGACCTTTAAGAAAATGATAAACATAATCTGCAGGTCTTCCTGTGCCTGTTTATGTGCAGTTCTACGTCTCCATGGTACCTGGGCTATTCTCAGCAGGCGGGGTAATAGATAAACAAGTGGGTGATGCAAAATCCATTTTCCTTTTTAAGAAAAAATACAGTTTAAAATTAACTTTAAAGAATGATGTCCTGGGAATTTATTTCACATGTAACAAATCATAATAGTAAAAGGATGCTATGAGGAAATGGAGACCTGAAGAAGCTGGGTCCCTAGGCCTTCACCAGGGCAGAATGAGTAGGGATCAGATCTCCTGTGATGCAAACTAGTGCTTGTTTTTCTCTCACCCTGTCACGTTTTTCAACACATAAGCACATAAGATGCTTTAACACTGTTTTACTCACATCTTGGACAAGAGTTACAATAATGTAATTGAGCTACCAGAGGCTGAATCTAAAGATGTTACCTCCAATGCCACCTGTCAGAATACAGTGCCAATAAAAAGTCAGGATTAGAAATATTGTACCATGCCTTTAGAAAATTCTGGAAGCTGGTTATTTCATAGAAGTATTCCATGGACACCAGTGATCTCAGACACAAATGGCAGGGCCTTGAGGCCGTGGTGTGAGTCTGAAGAGTTGAGCTTGAGGCATTCAAAGATCAAATAACGGGATTGCAGTGGAGAGTCTAACATCCAGAATAAGGCACATAACGTGGGGGGACCCAAGAGAAGGGGAAAGGAGGGTTCCAGAAGGAAGTCAGGGTCTGGAAAAGGCAGGCATGCCTGCCTGTGGTGTCCTTGTGCTGGCCCTGCTTTTTGAGGCAGAAGAATCTCCAAGGAGTCCAGAGAAAGCTTGGGCTTTGTGTTTCTCGAGCTTTAATTACTTGGCTTCGGGCAGGGTGAATGTGTCTGAAGAGGGGTTGGGATAGTGGAAAAGTTGCCCTTTTCGTGTTGCTGTAACAAAAGTAGAACCACCTCTTCTAGTGGGTTTTGGTTCAGAGACCCCCACGGACAGAGCAGCTCTGTGCCTTTCTAGGGCTGTCTTGTGGATACGAGGTCAATGTGGACTCACTCAGTTATGCATTAATTCACATGGCCTGTCTGAACACAGACTGCAGTGCTCTTTAATGGCACCTGCAAGGGCAAGGGATGCCATAAGTGAGTTGCTGGAAGGGCAGTGGTGGAGGGAGGAACATAGGTTCTACAGAGGCTTCAGGCTTCCACAGAACCTTTTAGAGGAGACATTTTCCCACCTGATATTGCTCAAGGCTCAGGGCAGTTACCTTTCTGGAGCTTGCTGCTTCTCCTGTCCCGAAGTTCTGAACAGCCTCCGCAACTAAAATGTAAACTCCTCAAGGACCTGCTTGCCTTGTGTCCAGCTCTGTTTCCCCCGTGCCTGTGCCAGAGCTAGTATGTAGCAGGCATTCGACAAATGTCCCTTGAATAAATGGATGGCCCCTGCCATGATTGCTGCATCACACCAGTTTAGAAAAAGTATCCTCTTTGAATGCGCCATCACTCCCAATTACAATCCCCTTAGAACAGTGGGCAATAATAAAGTGTTTTGATTTTTTAAAAAAATTCTTAGTTAGAACTAGGAAACAACTATATTACAAAGATGCATTAGCAGTAATGCTCTTCATGGGATCTATGTCCTTTTGCCTCCAAGTAATCTGACTACACTTGTCCAACCCAGCTCCAAACCACAGGAGGATAGCAAAGCTCTTTGGGCACCAGGCAAATGGTGCACATGTCTTGTGGAGCTGGTGTGAAACCAGGGAGCACTATGCATTCAGAGATTAGAGAGAGTCTCAGAATGTACTGTGCTTTTTAAGAACAATGCAAAACATGTGTAATTACATTTCAAACTTATGTTTATTCAATTTTTTAAATATAGGAATCTGTACAGGAAATATATTCATGTACAATATTCTTGGAAATCTCCTGGCACTGTGTTTTTCTCCCTGGTACCATTTTTCACAATTGTAAATGATATGCCTTATTTGCTGTCTGATTTTTCCTGTCAGTCTATAAGCTCTGTGTGGTCAGGGATCTGGTCTGCCTTGTTTGCACTCTATCTGGAGGGGCAAATCCTGAGCCTCAATATACGCTCATTGAATGATGAATAAATGAAACAGTGGATGGGTAAGCACCCTTTCAAAAGTTCTTACTGTTTTGTTTCTGCTAGGAGAGGAAGCAAATGGGGGTCTTTAGCAGGCATGAGTGTCAGCTCCAACAAGCAACGATCGAGCCCTCACACCATGCAGAGGGGCCGGGGTGACATTGACAACGCCTTTGTGTGGTGGACTTTGTTCACCACGGTCCCTTTCTTGTGATGGCTGATGGGAAGAATTAGGGAAGGAAAGCACATTAGTTGGGGTTCCAGCAGGAAACAGATGACAAATCTCAAACCAAGTAATTAGGGAGAATTTAGTGAGTGGATCTTTACAAAGGTAGGTGCAGGTTACGGGAAACCTGTAAGGGATGATGAAGCTGCCTATGCTCAGCAATGGAGGGGAGTCGTAACCACCCTTAGGCCTGGAGGGGAGTCTCTGTGCAGACACAGAGCTGTAGGAGCAGGCTGTCAAAAGGACCGTGGTGGTTTTCCAATAGAGGGCCAGAGCCAACCCATCATGGGGGCAGTGGGGATGGGGCTGGTGGGAAGTATCCCCATCTCACTCTCCTCCCATCTTTTTGGTGGAATTTAGCTGAAAGCCCAAGGGTACAGGTGCCTGGGAGTCCACCTGGAAGGTCGGCCTCCCAGGGTGCAGGACAGGGAGCAGAAGAGTAAAGAGTAATTCCCCCAAAGGGCACATGGAATACCTAGCAAAGAGGCCTAGGCTCAAGCCACAGGTCTGCTGGAGACCACGGGTCAGCTCATAAATGTCTTTTTGGACTGAAAGAGGAAAACCTACAATAAAAAAATCTCAACAACAAAGTAAAGCTCCATAATTTGGATTTCTTCTTTCAGTATCCATTCAGTAAATATTCACTGGGCGTGTCCTCTGTGCCAGGCATTGGAAGAGCTCCTGAGGACAGAAGAATGAATGAATAAAGCACAGTGCCCACCTGCAGGGCGCTCTCAGTCAAGTGGAGGGAGCTGTGCTTTAAGAGGAAAGAGGTGATCAGGTTGCCGAGTGAGTCCCGGGGAAAGGACTCCCCCAGATGCTGGGCTTCGTCGGTGAGGGCTTCCCAACAGTTTTAGCTGCAACTGGAAGGCTGGGAAGGGGTCAAGGAGGGGCAGGGGAAGAAAGGAAGAATGTCGGGAAGAAACACAGCGTTCCAAGCAAAGGAAAGGGCAGGTGCAAAGACAGGAAGTACGAGAGAGCGTCGTCCTGGCGCGGAACTCCTGAAATGATGCACAGCTTAAACAGTTGGTTATTTACTCAACGAAGCCTGCTCCCAGTTTGCTCCTAGAAGGTAGATAAAGAAGACATGATGGGTTCACCATCCATTTAAAAAAGCCTAATATTTGTAAGCATCCCCGTGGGTGGATCGGCCAGAACACTCCTAGACACCCCTTCCGTGGTAACTGTCATCGCCTCTAGTGTAAAAGGAGCCAGAATTTCTGCCTATTATTTTCAGATTGCTTCCTCTGCAGGAAATTGTGTCAATTCATTTGGACGTTTGTGGTTTCACTGTACTCCTGAGCCATTACATCATTATGTGGTAACGCAGAACTCCAGTGGCACATTATCAGAGCCGACTATTTCTGGAAGCCAAGAGATAACAAACAAAGCGGCTTCATTTGGCCTATAAGCATGTTAAACACCCTCGGCAGAGGACAGCGGAATACAAATATGCCTTCCTCCTGACTTTTATCAAGGAGAGGCGAGGGACGTGGGATAGATATAAATTATGTGCTGGGCTTCGGCGTAGGATCTTTCATAAAATCTACTGCCACCGATACAAACTGGCTTCAGTGCATAATTTAGGACAGTTTTGTGCATTATGTCTCCTCACTGACAAGATTGCTGCATGGTGACTGTTGGCATATCTGGGTATGGCTAGAACGGCCTGAAGATTTAAGCCATTTTATTCCATGCTGAATTAACATGCTCAACCTAATCCCCATCTCCCCGGGAGACTGCGAATTGTTCGGGAGGATGAGCAGAAGGCTTTTCGTGCAGGTGGCTGGGGCCTGTGTTTCCACTTGCCTGCATACCATTCCCCCTTGTGAGCCTGCTGATTGAAACTTACTCTGAAATTACCTTGGTAATAATTTGAGCCTTATCAGGGAAAAAAAAAAAACACAACAAATTAATGAGGTTTCTGCCGATAACAGAAATATAAAGGGCTTACTTTCCTAAAGATGCCTGATACCGGGGATAAATCATAGACAAATAGGAAGCTTGCTGTAGTTTATGCCTAATTATAAATGACTTAATACCAAGTTAGACCCCAAAGATTCAGGGATGTGATCGTTCTGAAACCTAATTAGTTAGAGGCAGACCATATGACACTATCGAGATTTTGATTAATGCAAGAAAGTCTATTCTTCTCCCCTCACATGTAACATTATTATTGTGGCAAATAAGGAAATTTATCTTCCTGCGTAGATGAATTGGGTTCAGGCTACTGAAATATATTGCTTAATAGTTGTTTATGGGATTAAACCAAGACACTGAATGTTAGGGCCTTTCCTGAGACCAGTGATCCCGGAAGTAGTCTATGATATAAACCAGGTAGAGCATATTAATAAGATGATAAAGTATTCACTCATGAAGGTGTCAGTGGACACCTGAGCATCTCTACAGGCAGCTCCCTTCCCAAAGACAGATGGCTGGGTAGGAAATGGGCTCCCTTTCTGCTTTTGTTCCTCTCCTTCCATTCATACCGTCTCTTTCTCTGCCCACTGCAGGGTCTCCACCTGTTGTCCTTCCATGTGACTTTGCCCCTCCCCCCAAATTCTACCAGTTCTCTCCGTCTGCGCTTCCTTTCTTGTATCACAGGTGATCTAGATCAATGGGAAGAGATGACTTAAAGAGGTAGAGAAGATGAAAAATGATTGCCTTAAGGGTAGCAGAAATAGGAGATTTATGATTGTCTGTGGGTTGTCTAAAATCACCACGGGCCTTCTATGGAAATATAGTTATAGGTCTCACCTTTTTGCGAACAACTGCTTCATCAATGAGACACCCTGGAAGATGCCCCAGAGCTTTCAGGTCAAGCCACGGGGAGACCACGCTGCATGTTGGCTGCATGAGGCAGGCCTTTGAATTCTTGGACTCTTCAGATTCTCTCGCCACCTGGGGAAGTAGTCCTCCTCTTCCCTCTTTCTCAGTCTCTTTATGCTCTCCCTCTCTCTTTTACCAAAACCTGTTTTTCAGGGTAGAGTTTAAACACTCATCTGCAAAGAGGGATTGGAAGTTGAGAATAAGTATAATCATTTTAACAAGGAGCCTCACTTCTAATGTAATTGCTATCTACTGCTCATTTGCTAGAGACGGTTAAGAAAGCGCCCGCCCCTGAATTGGCTGAAGTCTGCTTTAAAATGCTCTCAAAGGTCTGACCCCAACGTAAAATCTTGTAATTTTCACTGTGCCATTTCAGCTTCCAAGAAGGGTAGTCGAGGGAAGGAAGCCTCTCAGGGGTCTCTGAAAGCAGTTAGGCAGCTTCCTGTGTCATTTCATTGCCTATGTCACGTGGCAATTTAAAATAATGACCCAAAAATACAACAGATGAAAGAAAAACAAGTCGGGTGGAGTAGGAGAAGGAGGGGAAGAGGAAGGCGACCCACTATAGAAGTTCTCTGCATTGACTTGGGGAGAGAAGCCTCTTAGATAAAAAACACCCACCTCCTCTTGAGCAAGCTGTAGGATTTTAGAAAGCAGGGCAGTAAGAAAGAGAAATCCTGTGCTCTTAAACTAGGCTTTTCACCAAGGTAAGTCCTCGGTGTCTTTTCTCTACTCTGTGTGCCTTAATTATGTGTTTCCATTCTTACGCTTCCCTCCCTGCTACCAGCTGGTACCCCATTCCTGCAGGACTTCCCTCTCAGTAGCTGTCACCTGTATTTCCCTCGTTCTGACCTCCTAAGGCCTATGTCCATCTTTCTTAGAACCATTTGCCTTAGGGAGACCGCGGAGCTCTTGTGTACCGTAATTGAGAGAAGGAAAGCTTGAGATTGAGAACCTTTTTGAGAGCTGAGTCCAGAGCAACATCTCCAAAAGTGTTCCCCATAAGCAAATGTGTATTGGTAAAAGGCTGGTTTTAAGGTAGGCCATAACGTGAGACACACTGTTAGGGACCTGCCTGCTATTAATAATCCTCCCAGAGCATGCAGCCAATGCTTAGGGACGTGGCCAATATTCAGCAATGCCTGTTAGAACGTGGTGAACATTTTAATTTTAAATCTATAATCAGTAGATAAATACCATCCTTATGGTGGTGGGCAACTGGCTGCCCTGCCCTGCCAGAAATGTTTTTTGTTTATTTGCTTTAGTTTTAGTTTTGGGTCTTGTTGTTGTTTGGCACCAGTATGGAACCAGTAATTCTTAATTGGGTAGTCCTTTATTTACTCATTGTCTCAGGACTTTGCTCAACAACTGGCTCCTGACAGGAATTACCCCCAAGAGAGAGACATTTGCCAAATACTTTAAAGCTCTGTCAGTTGAGTGAGTCCAAACTGGGCTTCAACAGTGATGACTGTGCTTTTCTAATAAAAAGGCAGAAACAGACACAATGGTTGCCCTTAAAAAAAAAACAAAACTAATTTTCTAACTGACAGTGAGTGACACACTATATATGTACATTTGCTAGAAGAAATTTTGAAAAAACTGAATGTTTTGTTTATGTTATACAAGTGTTTTAAAACTTATGAATATCTTGGATGCATATTTTGGCAAAAGGATGTTTTAACCAAAAATTATGTGGAAACACAACCCACCACCCCCCCCCCAAAAAAACTTATGATACCATATGTAGATTGTTCTGGAGTTTGTTAGCAATCTAATTCCAAAGGAGAACAAGAAAACCAACCTGAAAGATTTTTTTGTGAAATTAATTGATGATAGGTTTTCTTGTATATATGTGTGTTTCTGTGTTTGGATTTCTTTTTCCTAGAGAAAATAAAGTATTTGACTGAGTTTGCAGTACAAAATGAGGAAGGCAATTTTGTATGGCAATCTTATAAAACTCATAGCCTCTTACTTTATTTCTCTACTATATTTGTTCCCTTTAGGGCATTTTGAGCAGTAGTGGGGGGTGGGTGGGGGAAGAAAACTAAATTTATATTCCTTCTTAGATGCTTCCTGAAGAAAAGGAAAAATAAATAAATACTAGAAAATGGATGTGAATTTTTTTTCATAAAAATTTCTGTAAAATAATCCACTGCTGAAACTGCTAACAGCTGTTTTTCCACACTCTGTAACCCCCAGCAGGTAGGAAAATCTCCTGCAGATTTCCAGATATTGCATGCCAGTGTAGTAAAGCACAACTCTTTGTTTTCATTATTTTAAGACCAGGTTTCCAGTATCACCTCAACAAGAAAAGTTCCTGTGCTATATGAGTAAATATTCCCTAACTGGTAAAGGGTAGTATCATTTTATTTCCAGCCAGACACAGGGTGGAAGGATTGCCACTTCAACTCCTCATGCGTGACTGCACCCAGAACAAAACCAAGGAAAGTGTAAGGCACCTGGCTGATGTAATCCTGAGTCTCTGTTTTAAACTTTAATGTGGATCCTGCATTCATTTTTAACCAAATAATGCCAATGCTTCAGTTCCCCCACATTGGTGCGCTATATCAATGTTCAGAGGAATAACCAAATTTGTATGTATTTTTAGTTTTGTTTTTGCTTAGGCAGTAACTAAGGAGAGAATCCCTAAGAGGAAAGCCTCCACGTCTCGATCATGACTCCATGCCTCCTAAGGGCCAATTACCCAATCCTTTGTCTAAGGCAACACAGAGTACAGTCCTCAAACTTTAGGGAAAAGTGTTCGGTTTTGAGTAGAGTTGGAAAATAGGCAAGTTTGTCTGTGGGGCCATTTAACATTTAAACTTTAAGGCAAAGGTCTTACCAGTGTCATTTCATTCCTCTCCATCCCTCTTAGCTCACCAACATTTAGAAGATTGGATTTTAAGCCTCATTTGTAATTGTAGGATGGAGAAATACTTTTCTCTTTAGGGTTGTAGCCCTTATAGGAGAGGTCCAAGAAGGCCTGTCACCAGGTAGCAAGATGGAGGAAAGAAAGGCCCTTATTTATTTTTGCTATGTAGAAGTTTGACATGTCATTCCCTCTCATATCCCACCGGCCAGAACTAGGCCACATCTAGCTGCAAGGGAGGCTGGGAAATATCGTCTTTATCCTTGGTGTCCATTTGCTCAGCTGATAATTCTATTACTTTGAAAGGAGAAGATAGATACAGTTGACCCTTAAATAACAAGGGAGTCATCATAAAGGTCTTCATTTTGTCATCTTCAAGTTGAGTAGGCTGAAGAGGAAAAGGAAGAGGAGGGGTTGGTCTTGCTGTCTCAAAAGTGGCAGAAGCAGAAGAAGTGGAGGAGATGGAAGGAGAGGCAGGCACACTTGGTGCAACTTTTATTGAAGAAAATCTGCATATAAGTGGACCCATGCAGTTCAAACCTGTGTTGTTCAAGGGTCAACTGTATTGAGTAATAAGCCTTTAACTGGCAAGAGAAGTTCAGGGTAGGAAGGATGGGAAACGGTAGGCTTCAATATAGGCTGTCATCTACTTTCCTCAGCCTAACCTCTTCACACTCATCAAAGAGATTTATATTCTTCTGGGTCTTTTCCTATTTTATCCCCAAGTAACTGTAGCACTAAAAAATTCAGTCTCACTTTGAGGCATATTTTTTACTTTTAAAAATGTATTTTCTCAGTCTTTAATTAATGATGGCTCCACTAGCCCTATTTGGAAAGCCTTTTTGTTTCACAAATGAGAATCACTGATGCAAATTTCTGGGAGATGTTAGGGTTTGTAGGCAGATTATCATATTTATTTTCCAAAACTTACATTTTTCTTAATTTGTCAGTTGCTTCATGCGAAGGGGTGATTGCTCCATCAATTTGCTGCTAGTTCAGAACAGTATGTTCCAGGATGATATCTAAAGCCTCACTATTTGTCTTCATTCTTTGGGTAATAGTCTCAGTTTGCATCTCCCACCCAATGTCATGATTGGATCCTGAGCTTTCCAAGCTCTCACCACCATAGGGAGGAGGAGGAGGAGGTGGCCCACAGCTACGCTCAGGTGTCAGAAGGGAAGCAAGAGAATCATACCTCTTGATTTCCTCTCATGCTTTTGGACCCAGAAGATGCTCTTTCGATGATTCTCTCAGGCCCTAAAGCACACAGCAGAATAGGAGAAGCTATTTTCTGTGACAGACACATACCACAGGCCTTTAACAAAGGTGGACTTCATATTTTTAACAATCTTCCCTGCATTCCACTTTGTCATCATAAGCTCATTTAGACAGAACATCGAACTTCTGAGTAATCCAAAAGAACTTGAGCCAATGTATTAATGTGTTTCATTCTGAATACCAAATGCCCTAATTTAAAACAACAAAATTAGGGCCTTCATAATTAGCCAATAATCCCCTAAGCTAAGGCATTTATGTAAAAAATGGTTGTCATATAAAATGTGTACCTAAACTCAAATGCTCCTGCTCTTTTAAAAATGTCATCTGTGATTGTTTCTTTGGCACAGTTAGATTGTCAGTTTACATAATTAAGATCACAAGACATTTAAAGAAACCTCAGATGGATTTTGAACATGCTGTGAGGACCAAAGGACACTTCCAAAGATCAGAAGTCAGAAGTAATGATTTTCAGGTCCAGTTTTCCAGAATAGAAATTCTAGCCTAAAACATCTGCATTTATAGGAGATATAGAGAGAAAGTAGTGAAGGCAGTGTGGCTCAGTAGTGACAACGGTGAAGTCTGGAGACAGGCAAACGTGGGTTGAGTCCTGCTGCTGGATGATTTTGGAGGACTTATTAGAACCTCTCGAAGCCTCAGTTTCCCTATCTAAAAATGGGGCTAATAATGATGCCTAGTCCATAGAATTGTTGACCTAATTAAATGAAATTATTCAAGTTAGTAACTTAGCACACTATCTGGCTAGAATAAGCATTCATTAATTGTTCACTACTAGTGGTATGATTACTTTACTACATGTATTTACAAATAGTGACATATTTACACAAAAAATTAAAAGTAAGGAAAAATGAATCATTAAGTCTATTTGCCTTCATGCTACCAAAACAAATTCTAAGTGAAAATGAAAATAAGTCAAAGAAATATGCTGTTTATATGTTTGTGAAAAGTTTCCTACCACATTAGACTCCAGGGAAGAAACCACGTATTGTCAATTTGCTATAAATTATATGTGCAAAATATCAGCCTGGCGTTAAGATTGTGATTTTAGGTACAAAGAAGACTAGGATTCAAACAGGAAATCCTCATTATAACCCAACTTCTGCCCTTTTGTCTCCATATGCATAGAAAAATGCTATTTGGTCTTTCATTACATGGCTACACATACTGGATTCTGTAATACAGGGTGAGCCAAAACTGTTAGGTATTAAAAAGGAGCTGCACATTTGGCAGATGCTATTTTAAATAGCACTTTATATCATTGCACATATTTTCAGGCAAAAGGACTATGCATATATGCATACACATTTGTGATTATCTCCTTTTTGAAAAATGAATCCAACAGTTTAGTCTGTGCTTCCTCTGTCGTTGTTCACTAGAACAGGGATTGGTGAGAGTCAGGGGACACCACCAGTTTCTCCACAGACTCATCACTTCTGGGGAGTCAGTGTCAGGACACAGTGCTTGCTGGGAATCTATGGCAGAAACTCTGGCTAGTTACAACTTGTCTTCCCTTCCTGCAGCCCACCCCCCTCATTATTCATTCACTTTCTCATGAACTGCCAATTAGAAGTCACGCTGCTGTGTGCTATTCTTGGTGTGTGTTGGGGGGAGGGTTCTTCTTCTAAAACATCCAGTGGACTAATAGAATGTTCCTTGTGGTGGGATGGCACCCCTTCTCTTCTCTCCATGCCGTACACCCCAGCCCCACTCCCAGCACTTCATCTCCTCTGCTTAATTCTCTGTTTTTCTTATCCAGAGACCTTGGCCATGGTAAGGTCCTGGAGAAGTTTCTCAAGCATCACTATGAAATCAAATCGCAGTCCGGGAAGTTTTCCTGTAATGAATATATTTCAATCCTCTGAAAATTAACCTGTCTTGGTTGACTAATGTCTTCGTCAAGGATAATTTAGTTTTTTGGGTTTTTTTTTTTTTTTTGGCAGAGTGAGGTAATTTATTGAACATTTTATTTTTGGAGTTCAGTTTAATCAATGATATTCTTTTTTATTTTTTATTTCAGCATATTGCGGGAGTACAAATGTTTAGGTTGCATATATTGCCTTTGCCCCACCTGAGTCAGAGCTTCACGTGTGTCCATCCCCTAGATAGATGGTGACCACCCCACTCATTAAGTGTGAATATACCTATCCCCTCATAGCCTCTCCCATCTGCCCAACACCCAATGAATGTTATTACTATATGCGCACTTAAGTGTTGATCAGTTAATACCAATTTGAGGATGAGTACATGTGGTGCTTGTTTTTCCATTCTTGTGATATTTCACTTAGTAGAATGGGCTCCAGCTCTATCTAGGATAATACAGGAGGTGCTAGATCACCATAGATCACCATTGTTTTTTGTGGCTGAGTAGAACTCCATGGTATACATATACCACATTTTATTAGTCCACTCATGTATTGATGGGCACTTGGGTTGTTTCCACATCTTTGCAATTGTGAATTGTGATGCTATAAACATTCTAGTGCAGAAGAATAATTTACTTTTAAAGAACTCCCCCCGCAACCACCACCACCAAAATAAAAAATCCTCAATGAATAAAGACACTAATGAAAGGGCTACTGTAAAATCTTATAAAATCCGATTTCATGAGGTACATCTGACTTTCTTGGAACCTCTGTCTGTCTCTCTCCCTCTTCCTCGGGTTTTGCTCTGTTACTTATCTCTGCTGTGCATTTGCTCTGTTCTTCTCACTGCACAATGACTTTCCTTCAAGACTGTTGGTTTCTGGTCCCCATCGCTTTGGCTTACAGAAGGCTCTGAGTTGATATGGCACTGATCCTGGTCTCACATCTTGAGCAATGTCAGAATCAAACCCCATCTGATCATTCTGGGTCTCTCAGTTCAAATTCTCAAGAGGGGGTATTCAGTTGGTGGCCGGTCAGTGAGTGAATTGATTCATGTGGGGTCTCCTATCTGTTCCTTGCCCAATCAGCAGTGGCTAGTGGGGACCCTGTGGGATTGGCTTTCAAGGCTATTTTCTGTGGCACATTAAGCAAGAAGAGAAAGTTGAATGTGCCTGACAAATTGACTAAATATCTTGACTTCACAGAAATCTTTTATTAAGCCGAACATTCCAAATCTCAATACAGCTGGACACCAGAAAATTTACTATAAATACATTTCAGTGTTCTCATCGCCCACTTTAGTTAGCAAAGGTATAAAAAGAAATGTATATCACCTAGCACAGTGACATTCTAATTTGATCTTTTGATAAAAATTGCCTGATGGTATCGATGATGATGATAATGATGATATGGCTAAGACTAAAGAAGAAATAGCCCATCTTATATGTCACATCCACAAGTAAAACAGAAAAAAAAGGTCTTCAGATGTTATTAATATTTTAAGTGCTACCACTGATAACCCATAGAATGGCTGTAATAAAATTGGAAAGTCTTTGGTGTTTAAAATTTTTATCCCTGAGGTGATGTTGTATTTCGTCTTCCTACTCATCTAATACATCTGTAGATTATAAGAAATTACAATGATAATTTGTCTGAAAATTTTCAAAAAGAAAACTTGAATCTAGTTCAGGTGGTATAGGTATAAACCAATAAACTCAACAGCAACAACAAAAAACACGTTACAAGGTGACAAAGAGACAACTCCACTCTCTTCTGCAAATTGTTAAGAAGCAAACCAAAAACCTTCAGTATAGACATGGTGATAATGAATTGAGTACTGCATTTAGCTATAAACCATACCATGGAGATTGTTAAATAGCTTTTTATGGCTGTTTTACCTTTTGAAATATTGTAGCGAGTGTAGTACTCAGCAGAAAGTGTTTTTTTCACTTGGTCATTTTCTTTCAGGTTCAGAATGAAGTCTGCAGATTCACACTCTCCGGGGTGTGTGGGAAGAGGAGGAAGTGAAGATGCAGAAGTGACAGTTCATTGAGCTGAGATGGGCTCTCAGGGCGGGTGGCTGCCTGAGCAGGCAGGTGAGGGCTATTACCGCTGCCCAGGCTGCACCCCACCAGACCATTCTGTTCTATCTGTGGGAGGACAGTGGATCAATTGGAAAAAGGATGTGCAGAGAGAATGTTCACAGATGGACAGAGGATGAATAAAACTTCTTTACTGAGTTTAACAGAGAAGCCAAAACTGGGATGTCACTGGGCCTTTGCTACTTAGACTGAATGTTCTGTGATTACTCTAACTGGGTAAAAGACTCAAAATTCAAAATGGCAGAATTGTGTCAGATGTGTGAGTAATGTAAGTGCTTTTAAAAGTTTCACTGGGAAATGTTACTGATACGTTAACTTTAACTTAGGTGCAAAGACACCTAACTGGGAAATGTTACTGATACGTTAACTTTAACTTAGGTGCAAAGACATTGAGACATGTATTTAATATTGAAGTTAAATTGTCACATATGAAATCAGTGCAGAGTTATAGAGTGCTCTGTGGTGCAGATTGCTAGGGCGCCTATTACCTGGAAGGAGAGAAGGCACCAAGGGTAATGCGGAAATATACTAGGTGTGTGTGCATCTGTAGAACATCACCAGCAGAAATGCACCTACGCCAACAGCGACCATGTATTCCCTGAAGGTAAATGCTAAAACAGCCTAAAAATATAATTTTCACTAAAAATAAATAGACTAGTTGCTAATGTTAATGCAATTATATTAAGTATATGCTAATGTTGACTTTCATAAACAAATGCTCAGGTACATAAGCTATGCAGGTTGGCAGTATCCCACCGTTGAAGAGATGACCCCGTGCTTTCTGATATTTGTGATTCTTGAAGAAGGTTCCCATGTGGAAGGATGTTTTGCACCCAGCATGAATGGTACCTGATCTCACTCTCCCTTAACTATGCACACACATACACACAAATTCCTTTTATAACACTATTTCCGCCACAATACTGTCTCTCCCATATCTCTTCCTGCCACACCGATGAAAACCCTATTCATCGTTTACATATGACAGATCTGCCGCTTTGTTCTGCATGTGAACAGTAGCCTATGCACAGTAAATGTAAATGTAGCTATTTGTAGCATTAAGCTCAGGAAAACTGGAAATAGACTTAATAAGAAAAAGAACAGTTATGGGGGAAAAAATCTTTCAATACCAGGTAATTGTGGATCAGGCAAATATGAAGGATGAAAGGAAAGAATGTGACAAGAAACCAGTGAGATGACAGGAAATAACCTTTCAGAAAATTAGTACTAGAATCTGAGCAACTTCTCCGAGGGATTGAGCTAATGCTTATGTGACACTGACTATAGACCAGGTACTACTCTAAGTGTTTTATATGTGTTACCCATTAAATTCTACCTATGAGGTAGATACAAGTGTTAGCCCATCCCACAGATAAGAACATGATGGCAGGCAGAGGTCAAGCAACTTTCCCAAGGTCACTGGGTAGGAAGAGGCAAAGATTGGATATGTACCAATTCAGTCTGCTTCAAAGTCCTTGCTATTAACCATCGCATTCAACAACGCCTGGTCCCTAAAAAGGGGCAGTGGATCTAGATTCTGTAAAGTCATTCTATTAGCAATCCAAAAAATATGTTCTAAGCACCTACTATGCATAAGGCCTAGATACCTTGGGCGAGTAAACAATAAATCAGATAGGTGGTTATCCTAAAGGGAGTTAAGGTAGCTACAAAAACCACTCTAATCCTAGGTAGAATGTGACATAAATATAAAAAAGAAGACCCTTGTTGATTTGAGTTTCGGCTTGACTATTTTTGGCTTATGTGAATAAGAATTCTTTAAATATATCTATATGAATCTTTTTAGATACATGTATTTACAACTGTTTTTTCTCAATGTATTATGGCTTGTGTTTTATTTCTAGAAGAAAGGTGATTTTTTTTTATGAACAGAAGTTTTCATTTTGGTGTCTAATTCATCATTTTCCCCAATTTATGACTATTGCTACTTAAGAAATCTTTTCTTACCCCAAGTTGTATTTATTTTTAAGGCACAGAGTTTATGGAGAATGCTTTGGTAACATGTAACTTTATATGTCTCATAGTGGAATAAATTGAATGCCCACTGTTGTTTCTCCTTAAGGAAACATAGAAAAGCACTGACTTTAGTATTCGAAGTAGGAAGTTTAGCATAAGAGCTATAGTATACTATTTTAGAATGTATGCTTAAAGGATAAGAACTGAAGTTCATACTGAAATAATTTTTTAGTCTCATTGAAATATAAGGTGAAACAATTGACGTTTTGGTAAGTTTAAGTATGAGGTTAAGTATATAGACTAGGGGCTAATTACTGATCAATATTAGTAATTTAAGTTTTTAAAAATGTTACTGAACCATAAATACAAGCTTACAGATTGAAGGGAGACAGGGAATAATGCGGGGAGGGTACGTGAAGCAGATTCTGTAGGACCTGATATGCCAATATACAGTCTCTGGCTTTTATTTTGATAGAGCCATGAGAGAGAGTTTTGAGCAGAGTAGTGACATAATCAGGAAGGATTGCTTTGACTGCTAGTTTAAAAAATATGCTATAGCTGGGAGTAAGGAGGTTGGTTGGGAGACTATTACAGCAGTCCAGGTGAGAGATGATGGTGGTTTGGATCAGGATCGTAGCAGAGGACAGATTTCACCATTTTCAGATGGTAAAAAATAGTGGGATTTTTTATTTATTTCGAAGGTACAGTCAGGGTTAGATATGGGGTATAAGAGAAGAGATGAGTCAGGGATGACTGTAAAATAATATTTATTATTATTATTATTATCATCATTTTGAGACAGAGTCTCACTCTCTTGCCTAGGCTAGAGTGCCGTGGCGTCAGCCTAGCTCACAGCAATCTCAAACTCCTGGGCTCAAGCGATCCTCCTGCCTCAGCCTCCCAAGTAGCTGGGACTACAGGCATGCGCCACCGTGCCTGGCTAGTTTTTTCTATATACCTTTAGTTGTGCAGCTAATTTCTTTCGTGTTTTTAGTAGAGACGGAGTCTTGCTCTTACTCAGGCTGGTCTCAAACTCCTGAGCTCAAACAATCTGCCCACCTCGGCCTCCCAGAGTGCTAGGATTTGCAAAATTATTTTGGCCTTTAATCGTGATTAAATAAATTCAAGTGACAGTAAATATTATATTAATTTTTATAACCAGAAATTTGAGCAAAGGTTTATTATAAAGATATTAATCACATTATCATAATTCTGTAACCCAAATGCCCAACCGCAAGGGAAGATGGAATGTAATACAATCATTAAAATTAGTTCATGAATTATTTTAATGATACTGGAAAGTGCCTATAATAATGTTAGCCAAAAAAACCCCAAAAAACTAAGATACAGAATTATATGTAATAAGTTCTATATTTAAAATTATCGTACGTTTACAAAAAAATCCAGGTTCATTAATTTTGAGTGATTATTCCTTCTGAGTGATAGTTATAGGTGGTTTTTATTTTCTTCTTTATGCTTGTCTAATTTGTATGTCATAACAAAAAACTTTTTTAAAGTTAAATATTTTTATTAGTCTTAAATTGAAGTATAATGTTGAATTACTCAGGGTGCTATATAAGTGTAAGGTATGGTTTAGCAGTTGGTATTAATTAAAAAAAAAACAACAAAAAACCTTGTGTTTGACATGACCTGGTTTCAAATCACAGCTCTCTAGTTACCTTGTTTGTTAAAACAGAGTGTTATCCCCACTCTGAAGGGTGGTTTAATACATCTGACACTGCTCAGCATGTATAGTTGGTATTCAGTAGAAGTCCTTTTGTTTACCTAGAGATCTGCCTTCCATGAGGAGAGCTGGCATAATAACTATTTTCAACTTAAGTGATGGCAACAGGTCTTTGTCTAGAGAATTAGCTTATTAATGACCAAAAGGACACCTGCCACCTTCTTGAGAGTGCCTGTTTTTAAGGATGGGAAGTCACTGTCTTTTACTTCCCCATTGTCAGATAAACTAAGGTAGAAACCTTGGCCTAATAACTATGGCTAATCTTTGCTCTCACCAACACTGCTGGGTCATGCCAGGTTTGGACAGCTCTTTAGGCTAGGATCAGCTGTAAGAAATCATTAAGGTTTGTCCTATCAGAGAAACATTAGGGGTAGTAGATGTGTAATTAAGATGTGTTTATTTAACACATTAACTGCCATGTGAGTTGGATTTAACTCACTCTAGTTTTGAGCCCAGGACCTTGTAAAGCGTATGTTACTCACAAGTCTCTTCACTTTGAAGAGAAACTGTTTTTCAAGTTGCATATAACTCACAGAAAACAAATAAACAATAACAACTTTTTCATTAAATTAGAAAGGAAATTTTGTTTTTGAAGTTTTTGTTTTATTTTTGTAATAAAATACTGTGGCCGCAAGGAAAAAAATTTTTTTTCTAGTGGGGCAGTGTGTTAAGAATCAAGGCATCTGACTTTGGGTTGATGCTTTCCTTATTTCTTAGTTCATGTAAAATTCATGTAATGCAAAATTCACCATTTTAATTACAGTCCTTCAGTATACGTGGGGGATTGATTCTGACACCCCCACTCCAAGTGTACTAGAATCTGCGCACGTTCAAGTCCCACAGTTGGCCCTGTGCAACCCATATATGTGAAAAGTCAGTCCTTTGTATACATGGGTTTCACATCCCATGAACATTGTATTTTTGATGCCTGTTTGGTTGAAAAAAAATCTGTGTATAAGTGAACCCATGCAGTTCAAACCCAGGTTGTTCAAGAATCAATTGTATTTTAAAATATATAATCCAGTGGCTTTTAAGTACATGCATAATGTTGTGCACCTATCACCACCTAATTCCAGAATATTTTCATCACCCCATATCCATTAAGCAGTCAAACTCCCAATTCTTTCCTTTCCTTAGACCGTAGCAACCACTTACCATCTTTCTATCTGTATGGAGTTGCCTTTTATGACTGGCTTCTTTCACTTTCATGTTTTCAAGATTTATCCTTGTTGTAGCATAAATCAGCATTTCTTTCCTTTTTATTACTAAATAATGTTTCATTATATGGATGTTTTTACTTTTTGTAGAAACCTTTGTGTTGTTATATGAACATTTGTGTATAAGTTTTTGATTAAACACCTGTTTTTAATTCTCTTGAGTATATATACACCTCAGAGGGGAATTGCTGGGTCATATGGTAATGCTACTTTTAACTTCTTGAGGAACCGCCAAACGCACTAATTATTTTTAGACCACAGTTCCAACGTCTGTGAAATATGTAGGTTAACTCATTTAAAACATCTTTACTTAACACTTTCTACTGGCCAGGCACTGTGCTGGACACAGAGGATCCTTTCATGGAGCTTACTATTTGGGGATAGGAGAACAGGAAGACAGATATTAAATGATAATACAGATAACTGTCTAATTAAAATTATGGTAAATTCTATAAAGGAGATGTTTAAGGTGCCACAAGAACTAAGAGGGAAGCCCACCTGTAGTCCTAGCTACTCAGGAGGCTGAGGCAGGAAGATCGTTTGAGCCCAGGAGTTTAAGTCTAGCCTAGGCAACATAGTGAGACCCTGTCTCTTAAAAAAAAAAAAGAAAGAAAGAAAGAAAAAAAAAGAACTGAGAGGGGAGCTACAGCTAGAATGTGGGAACTCAGGAAAGGCCTCTTTGAGTGAGTAACAGTATATTTTAACTGAGTGAAGTAATACTAATAGCATCTAATATTTATTGAGTGCTTTCTATTTGCCAAGCACTGTTCTAGCCTCACAACTCTTTTTCTGCTATGTATTTTACAGATCAGTAACCTGAGTTATGGAGTGATCAAAGAACTTACCCTCAATTCGTAGCTAGTGAGTTGTGAAGCCAGTATTCAAACCTAGGCTGTCCCACCTCAGAGCCCCATGATGATATTCCCTTTCTTTTTCCTTTCCAAGGGAGTCAGCCTTATGCAAAGCCTCTGAGGAAAGGTGATACATGCTGTTTTTGAGGAAATATAATAATATGGATGTGACAGGAGTACACTGAAAGTGGTACGGGACAGGGTCGGGTCTTGTGGCAAGAAAGAGGTAGGATGTGAAGCTCTAGAGTTAGATGAGTTTAGATCGTACAAAACTATCTTGTTCATTTAAAAGACTTTATTGGGTTTGAACTTCGTGCATATTCAACATATTCAGCATTCTTCCTGGCTTTGTCAGTGGTTATTCTTTTTTCCCCCCGCTTCAACATCATTTTCTTATAACACACTCAGAGGAGTGTTTACCATAGAACTAATGAAACTTGAGCTTCAATTTTCCTCACTTTGATGGGTTCCTGTGAGTGCTAGAATTTGTTGTGAATTATGGAGTGTTCTAGATGGACAAAGGAAGCCAGGATACTATCAGTAAGAATTTCTGGTAGATTGCCAAGAGCTCTCAGAAGAAGGCCCTCAAAATTATATAACGTATAAGCTTTAGATATCACAAAACTTGGATCCATTCCTTAACCCTCCTGTTAGCAACATCTGTCTCATTTCACACACTGATTTGGGTGGAGGTCTGAAGGAAAGTGGCTGAGAATTGCTGTGTTAAGACATAATATCAGAGTCAGAAGGCTCTGAAATGGGCCTAAGCGTGGCAATAGTTGACAAGTCATCAGGCTATAATCAAAACTAGGTAAAGTAGATTATTTAAAATATAAGAAACATGGAGAAAATGTCCATCAAAATAAAACTATAGAAACTTTGAAATTATTGTTTTGATTAGTACAGTTACATTTGTTGATAGTCTATGTGCATTTCAATATATTCACCTTGGGCAGTTTTTATAGCCATAGCATAAACAATTTTTGAAATTTTATAAATATGGAAAATACCCTTGGCTAAAAACTTTCTAATAAACTATTCTTATTCTTGGTTTCAGGCGCCTCATCACAGATTCAAAAGTTAAATTAAAGTATCAGCATTTAATAACAAATAGCTTTGTAGAGGTAAGTGATTTAAGTTTTCCTTCTTTTAATAAAAGGAATTGTTTCTTTATAGAAATATTATTTTTAAAAAATCTTATCGATCAACCATAAGAAACACTTTCCCATATTTAGAAAGCATACCAACATACTTTATCCTCAAAGGAATATGACAGACCAATAAATGGTCTGTCTTCATAGATCTTGAGCTTTGTTAGTAAAATTATATTTACAATATTCTTCCTTTATTTCTCTCTCTTTTTTTTTTTGGGACAGAGTCTCACTCTGTTGCCCAGGCTAGGGTGCCGTGGTCGCTAAATGTACAGTGACCTCAGACTCCTGGGATCAAGCAATCCTTCTGCCTCAGCCTCCCGAGTAGCTGAGACTACAGGCATGCGCCACCATGCCTGGCTAATTTTTTATTATATATATTTTTTTAGTTGTCCAGCTAATTTCTTTCTATTTTTTTTAGTAGAGACGGGGTCTCCCTCTTGCTCAGGCTGGTCTCAGAACTCCTGAGCTCAAACAATCCACCTGCCTTGGCCTCCCAGAGTGCTAGGATTACAGGCGTGAGCCACCACGCCCGGCCTTATTTCACTTTATCCTTAGCAGAGAATTGTAGTAGGTTACTAATCGTGTCATGTTTAATTGTGTTTGAGATTCTAACCCTGCTGTTTCTCTGCTAGTTTTAGGTCTCATTATCAGTAAATCTTGTTAATAAAGAATGCTATCGTTTATTGGCACCTGTCCATGCCCATTTGTTCTGTGACTGCTTTTGTGCTACAGTGGCCAGGGTGAATAGTTGCTGCAGTGACTGTTATGACCCACAAAACCAAAAATCTTTTTTTTCCTGGCTCTTTACAGAGTTTGCCAGCCCCCATATGAGAGCATCAGGGTAACTTGGTATTTTAATTCTAGAAAATAATTCTTATTTCTGTTAGAGATCAAATTGGAACACAGCATATTTTAGAAATATTATAATTTTTGAAGTGATCAGCGGACTTCTGGCACAAAGTGTTACTTTAGCCATGTTTTGTTCTGTAGCAAAAGTTATATTTCTGGTCAGATGCAGTGGCTCCCACCCATTATCCCAGCACTTCGGAAGGCTATGGTGGGAGGATCACTTGAGGCCAGGAGTTTGAGACCAACCATAGCGAGCCCCTGTCTCTACAAAAATAAAAAAAAAACTATCCAGGCGTTGTGGCGTCTACCTATGGTGCCAGCTATTCAGGAGGCGGAGGCGGGAGGATTGCCTGAGCCCAAGAGTTCAAGGTTACAGTGTGCTATGGTTGTGCCACTACACTCTAGCCTGGGTGACAGAGCAGCAAGACCCTGTATCTAAAATTAAAAAAAAAAAAAAATTCCTTTTGAGGAACTAAATGCAGTCTTTGCCTGTAGTTTAGGAGAACTGGCTTTTCCTCTGAGAAGAGCTTTTTATGATCAAAAGGAGAAATTGCATGTAAATCCTTTAGTTTATTAACTATTTCGTAGCATCTAAACACCTTCCCTGATTAAGGACATATCTGATTTTCTTGCATCTTGGGAAAATTACCCTGAAATAGAACCATAAATAAATTGATGCTTTTTAATGATCACATAATGGGTAATTGTTTTAAAATTTTTCAGTGGGATTTTGAAGATTGAACAAGGGACAGTTGATATATTTTATAAAACCAGGTCTTCAGGGATCAATAATTTTAGAAAAACAGTACATCCAAAAGCATTGCTTATAGTAGACTATAGCAAGTTTTTCTATGCTTGTGTCATCATCGCTGTTTTGCTCTTTGCCCTAGGGAAACAATATAAATCATTGTTTGGTGTACTAGGAAATCTTGTGTCATGACTTAATTTGCTGTCATTTTATTATTTTCTAACTTGTTTTTCAGTGCAATCGACTATTAAAGTGGTGTCCTGCCCCAGATTGCCACCATGTTGTCAAAGTTCAATATCCTGATGCTAAACCTGTTCGCTGCAAATGTGGGCGCCAATTCTGGTAAGTAAATTTTTTTCTAAACTGAATAGCACACATACCTTTTCTATTTTTTCTGTTTATTCTTGGTAATAAAATAATAGGAAAAAATATTTACCTCAGGCATGGGGTTGAGTGATGTTGTTAAAATAGTGTATATTTCTTTTAAGTAAGAATTAGATGAAAAGGTGACATCTTAAATAATTTTTCTTCTTCCCTTGATGTTCTAACTTTTAGATATATTTTTTATGGGGAAAAATTCAGCCATAATTGTATCTTCCTGTATGTCCTACTATAACTTATATGAGAGCAAACTTATAGATCTGTGACTGTAAGTTTCATGTACTCTGTCAAGCTTTAACCTTCTAGAAAGAAAATGTGCAGGTAAATTTGGTTGATTGAATGTACTTTTTATTTATTTATTTATTTATTTATTCATTCATTTATTTATTTATTTATTTATTTATTTATTTAGAGACAGAGTCTCACTGTGTTGCCCGGGCTAGAATGCCGTGGCGTCAGCCTAGCTCACAGCAACCTCAAACTACTGGGCTCAAGCGATCCTTCTGCCTCAGCCTCCCAAGTAGCTGGGACTACAGGCATGTGCCACCATGCCCAGCTAATTTTTTTCTAAATATATATTTTTTTTAGTTGGCCTATTAATTTGTTTCTATTTTTAGTAGAGACGGGGTCTCGCTCTTGCTCAGGCTGGTTTTGAACTCCTGACCTTGAGCCATCATCCCGCCTCGGCCTCCCAGAGTGCTAAGATTACAGGTGTGAGCCACCACGCCCGGCTTGGATGTACTTTTTAACTAAGAGTTTTCCTGTGGCTCTTCTGGGCCCAGTTTTCTTGATAACTTGGCTTTTGGAGTTCTATACCATACTACTTACTCTTTGGCCTCTGAATTCAAGATTTGACTTACTGGAGAGTTTCCAACGTCACATATTAAGGGGTATCTTAGTGGATAGGCTGAAAATTTTCTAAAATTTTAAGTTCTAATTCCCTTTTAACAGTTTGTCTTTAAGTCATTTCTCTTCTGCATTTTTCCATAAACACTTAAGAGATGCCAAGCTTTTGCTTAGAAATTTCCTCAAATATCCAATTGCATTGCTTACACATTCTGCCTTCCACGAAACAATAGGACGCAAACACAATTCAGCCCCCACTTCTTTGCCGCATTATAGTAAGGATGGCCTTTCCTCCAGTTTCCAATAGCATGTTCTTCTTTTTCATCTGAGACCTCATCACCATGTTTCTACCAATATTCTGTTCACAACTGCTTAGGCTTTTCTCAAAGATGATTGAGGCTTTATCTGTACTTCCCTCTTTCTGAACCCCACCAAAGTTACCCTTAACAGTTTGTTCATGGTAATCTAGGCTTTTTCTAGCTTGCACCTCCAAACTTTTCTAGCCTCTATCCGTTACCCAGTTCCAAATCAGCATTCACATTTTAGATTTTGTTACAAAAGCACACTCACTTTTCAGTACTAGGTTTCTTAGTCCATTTATGCTGTTGTAACAAAATACCATAAACTGGATGGCTTATAAACAACAGAAATTTATTTCTCAGAGTTCTGAAGGCCTAGAAGTCCCAAGATCAAGGCACCAGCAGATCTGTTGTCTGGTGAGGGCCCACTTTCTGGCTCATAGATGGTGCTTTCTTGCTGTGTCCTCACATACGGTGGAAGGGACAAGGCAGCTCTCTTGGGCCTCCTTTATAAGAGCACTAATCCCTTTGCAAGGTTTCAGCCTTCATGACTTAATCACTTCCCCAAAGGGGCTCCCCCCGCAATACCATCACAGTAGTGATTAGGTTTTAGCATGTGTATTTTAGGGGATAAAAGCATTCAGACCATGCTGGAAGTTAAGATAATCTTCTGTTTCTTTGAGGGTCTTTAGGAATGAGAAGCCATTCAAGCCAAGGGTCCCTGGTCCTAGCAAATGGATATTTTATTGGTATTCTATACCTTTTTTCCCCTCTCCACACATCTATAGAATTAGATTTAAACATCATTAGTAATATTTCCAAAAAGAGCAGGTAAACTCAGAGATTAAATATGTGTAAACTATATCCTGTTTTCATAAAGATTAAATGTGTTATTGTTTCAGAGTTTACCCTGTAAAGAGAAGGTAGATTCTGATTTCATATCTATTTTCAATGAATTTTAGTGTCAGACATTTCAAACATAAAGTATAGAGAGTAACAACAATAGATACTTATGTAGCTGCAACACAGCTTAATCAATATTAGTGTTTTGTTTTCTTTAAGAAATAAAATACAGCACATGTATTTTAAGTTCCTTCATTCCCTGTTCCATGCCATTCCCCATGTCCTCAGGATAATAGATAACCATCATCCTGACCTCATTTAGATCAATGGTATTTTCTTCTCTTTAGCAAAGGATTTTTTGGCATTCTAAGTTACTTGATTAGCTAACTAATAAGCCATTTATGGTTATTTTTTCTTAAGCGTTTGTGTTTATTCTTAATTTATACCTTTTTTACAAGTGCATATGCCATGAGCCTAGAAAAACAGGAATGAATTATCAGTTAGTATATATTTAGAGATTATTTAGTCTTTTGTTTTATACCTTGCTTAGTTCTGTTTCTCTTTACAGGGCTGAGGTTCATTTATTTAAATTATGCAAAGATGTGACCTTCTATTTCCCATATGTTGAGTACTATGTATTAGTACTAAGTTATATTATTAACCTATAAAGTCAGACTTTTCCTCTTCATTGGCAGTGTTTAGTAAAAGAGTAAATATGCAATGATGAAGGATTGGTTGGAAGTTCTGAATACAGTCTGAAACATAAAACCACTCTAGTAACAGTTATGAAATTGTCATCGAAGCATGTCTTCATGCTTATAGTCATTTTTCATTTCATATGTACTTAGTACCCACTACATACTAATTCTAATACTAAATTCTAGATAATTAACTATAAAATAAGACATGGTTCCTGCCCTTATATTTGCCAGTCACTAGAAATGGTGACAATACTGTGAAACTGTAAAGCGTGAAATGGTTGGCCAGTTTACTTACTGACAGTAGGTAGGACTTAATTCTTTTAACTCTTTGTGTCACTTAACAGCTTTAACTGTGGAGAAAATTGGCATGATCCTGTTAAATGTAAGGTGAGTTTGGCATTTTTATTTTTAAATAATATGATGAAGCACCACATGTACTCACCAGCAAATTGGTATTAACTGATCAATACCTTAGTGGACATATAGAAGTAACATTTATTGGGCGTCTGGCAGATGGGAGGGGGTAGGAGGGGATGGGTATATACATTCATAATGAGTGCGATGCGCACCATCTGGGGGATGGACACGCTTGAAGCTCTGACTCTGGGCAGGGGGAAGGGGAAAAAAGGCAACACACATAACCTAAACATTTGTACCCCCATAATATGCTGAAATAAAAAAATATATATATATATATAACTTTTTAAATAGTATGATGGAGCACTTCTAAGACTTGATGACTAAAAATCACAGCTAATGATTTTGTTATCTATCCATAGTAGATAGAAGGTTTTATTTTTCCTTTTTCACTTCAGATGATCACTGTAGATATTCAGAGGTCATTCCTTAGGATAAGTAAAGTCAGCTCCTGATTATTATTAGGGTGTAACCATAGTTAAGACAACTCTTCAACAGGCTTTGTAGTTAGTGGGATAACACACCTTGTAGCTGGGCTTCTCTGCAGTCTAGGGGTTCCCCGCTCAGTTTCAGCCAGAGAAAATCCTCCTTTGGTTGATCTTTATATATACTCAATATTATAGCTATAGTATTTCCTTGGTTCAAGAGGAAGCAAGCCTTATTCATTGGCTTTTACGTTGAAGCTTGACTGTAGTTAAGTGATGAGGTAATTTGCTATTTTAAAAATCTTTTGTTACATCCTAAAAGTTGTTGTTTTCAAACAGTGGCTAAAGAAGTGGATTAAAAAGTGTGACGATGACAGTGAAACTTCCAATTGGATTGCAGCCAACACAAAGGTTGGTGTTTTTCCATTAGTAACTCTTAGTGATGAAACTGATAAGGATAAATGCCTCAACATTAGCGAAAGCAATTAAGTTTACCTAGTTATAGGCCTTGTTTCACTTTTTTCTCCATTTTTTCCCAGAATGCTTGCCTACTAATAATTTTCCTTCATTTTAGTATTTGAGTTTGTTTTAGAGTATTGAGTACAATACTGTAGTATGCACAGTGCTCTGCCTTAGGTTTCTTCTATTGGAAAAATTTTAGTTTCTTATAGAAGAAAAGGTGATATGATTTTTCAAGTCAGGGGTTTGTGCTTGGCTGCCTTGTAGTATACAGATACATTATAGAATTGCCTCAACCTAGCTTGGTTCTATTAGCATTGCTGCCGTAAACTCCTAGGGTTTTACGTTTCAGGAGTCATTCTTTAGGGGCAGGATTTGAGCAGAGTAACTGAGTAACTGTTAAGTTTTTATTATGTAACTGAACTGGGCTTAACAAAAATTTCTTTAAATCTACTTTATGTTAAACTTCTAAAATATGCTTTATTAAGAGATTTGACTCCTGAAAAGTGGAAATTCTGGCGTATTATGAATCTCCCTTGGTTTTTTATTTTTAATTACATTATGCATTGCTTATGATACTAGTTTCAAAATGCTAGTCTCTTAATGATCATGAGCCACTTCCTTAACCCTAGACAGATGTCTTGTAAGTGCAAGTAATCTTGAGCACCTGTCTTCACTATCACTTAAGCACACATTTGAATTCTAATTGTATATCCAGCCAGTCTCTTAAAAAAAAATTATACAAATATCAATCCTGTCAGTGACGGTAGTAATGATGATAAGGTGATTAATGGAGTATTCATTTTTGGTGTTGTCTTTCACATATGAAGATGATACTATGAAGAATGCTGAGTTTGACCAGTAGTATTACAGTTTCGCACTGTCCTTCACTCAGTCACAGGATAATGATAAGAGTGAGACATGCTTAAACGATGAAGGCCAACACACAATTTTAAGTATATATCTTACATACTTATATTTAAAGCTTAAGTATACATTTCTGTCTCCCAGAAAGTATTAGCAGTGAAGCAGTGAATCCTGTCACATAAAACAAATGCCCAAATCTTTGAGGGATACCTGGTAGAAATTAATATTTTTGTGTCCTCTAAAGCCATCACAATACGGATAACCCACGTCACTCAAGAAAAGCTTAATAAATATACTTAATATCAGGAAGTGGTTACTACTTTTGTTATTTAAAAAAAAATTCCTAGCCAAGCATTTCTTTTTGAAAATTAAAGATTTTTTCCCACCAGAAATATTCTTTAAAGTCCCAGGATCCTTTAATGTGTTCTAAAAAAAAAAAAAACCCTAGTATTTAGAATAGGGCAGTTATATTTTCATTAAGTAGTTTGATTAAATAATAGCCTTCTTTCTATATCTAGAGAAATCTCCAGATACTTTAAGCCCCCAGGATGATTAAAATAGGGAGCAGGCTTGGACGTATTTGGCTTTGTTTGGACGGTAGATTACCAAGGAAGCATGGCAATTTATAATAACAAATTTAGTTACTTGATAGTTTTGAGATAAAACTGAAGGGCTTTTCTCTGAGGAGGTTTTAGAAGCATTTATGATTGTTATTAGCTCTTTAAAAAGATTTATAGATTGTTGAACAATTTGAGGGCTTAATACTATTTGGTTAATTACAACCAAGAAATGTAGAATGAAACATATTTTATGTCTGAAATTTGCTTGTTTGGGAAAATGTAAAATTTCTTATGTGGGCGATTTTAAAAATTTGATTTAAACTATATAATGAAAGACTGTCATGTTGGCCTGTTTAAAATTGCTAGTTTATGGGCAGTGCAGTCTCACAAAGAAAGCCAAATTATGCAAATAATAATATAGTAGGTGATGTTTCCTCCTTGTGGGGGTTACAGACATCAAGCACAATTACAGCAAGTATAGTAAAAAGACAATATTTACATCTTATTTATAGTTTTAGTAAAAAAAAAAAAAAGCTGGTTTTTCTAGATTTTTCAGAAGCAAAAATGAGTAGGCCTGTAGGACAGTGACTTTGGCTTGCCTAGCAACCAAGAAAATGGTATGGACTAGGGAAAAAATCTAAAATGATGTCTGTAGTGTAGTTGTTAATGAGCCAAATGTAAAGAATTTAAAACATGGATATTTGGCAGGTAAAAGTTGGAAAAGTCAATAATAGCCTCTAAATAAATTTACCAATTGAGGCCTGATTTCCTACTTGCCTGACTCTTGAGGTCAGGTTGCTTCAGTTTGAATCCTTGCTTTACCATTTACTGCCTATGTATTCTTGGACTAGTTTCTTTACTATTTTTCTCTCCCTTAGTTTATTCATCTGACAAATGGAAATAGGAATAGCACCACTGTAAGAATTGTGAGTTGATACATATAAAACACTAAGAACAGTGCATGGGATATAGGGAGTACTCAATAATTGTTTTTAGATGACACTAGAAACTATATTTACATGAACAGATTTTACCCTCCCATAGAACTATTATTACTATGTGTATGATTAAAAATACTTAAAATGTTTTTGTCCCTCAACCCTACTTTTAAAAAATTCTAGCCAGGCACAGTGGCATATGCCCATAGTCCCATCTGTTGGGAGGATGAAGTGGGAGGATCACTTGAGTCTAGGAGTTCAAGGCTATAGTGCCCTATGATTGATTGGGCCTGTGAATAGCCACTTCATTCTAGCCTGGGCAACATAGCAAGACTTTATCTCTAAAGTAAAAAAAATCCTTAAACTGTTGTATCTTAAAAACTAGTAGTAATAATGGTACTAGCTTTTTTTCTCCCTCCCCTTAAGACAGGGTCTCTGTCACCCAGGCTGAAGTGCAGTGGTGCGATCATAGCTCACTGCAGCCTCAAACTCCTGGGCTCAAGGGATCATCCCACCTCAGTCTCCCGAATATCTAGGACTCTGGGCACGTGCCATCACATCCAGTGAAATTTTGTATTTTTTGTAGAGACTGGGTCTCGCTATGTTGCTCAAGCTGGTCTCAAGCAATCCTTCTGCCTGCGCCTCCCAAAGTGCTAAGATTACAGGTGTGAGCCACTGTGCCTGACCAACAGCTCATTTTTAGTAGTACTTATTAAGTGTTTGACACTGTTTTAAGTGCTTTACATGTATTAACCACAAGAAATATGGTATTTAAAAATAAACTGAATCTGGAACTGGCTTCTCCTCAATGGTAGTAATATAATGCAACCTAGTGTAGCATTGACACCAACTTTATAGTTTCTCTTCATAGGAATGTCCCAAATGCCATGTCACAATTGAGAAGGATGGCGGTTGTAATCACATGGTCTGTCGTAACCAGAACTGTAAAGCAGAGTTTTGCTGGGTGTGTCTTGGCCCTTGGGAACCACATGGATCTGCCTGGTAGGTTGGGGAAATGAAGGGAGAAGAATATATTCACATAAGTATGCAATATGTGCCACGAATTATGAATAAAATTTCTACCTTATAGAAATTACCATCTACCTTGGGAACTAAATAAATAAATACAGTGTGTGACCAGTGTTTTATATGCAAGATATCCACAGAGGGATTAGTTGGGCATATTTCACAGAGGAGGTAACAAATGAGATGAACTTTAAGAAAGAGTAAGAGTTCATTAGTTAAAAAAGTAGTAGGAAATGAAAAAGTTGCAGCATGAGGAAAGGTAGAGTGATACGAAAGTACGTGACTTTTTCAGAGAAGAGGTGCATTTTCAAATATGTCTCTCTAGGCAAAAGTTGAAAACTAGAAGGCTGTTGGCAAAACCCAAACTGCAAGGTGTGTTTTGTTTACTCTGTACATCATTAGAAAGTTAGTCCCAAACTTTAAAAATTGGGAAATTGCCCAACAAAATTCATATTTTTAGCTTCTCTTTGAAACTTAGGAGCAGGCTTACATTCCTGTTTGGCAACAGTCACCTAGAACTGAGTAGCAGTCATCTAGATGGGGCCTTTACTTTCCACTTTGATATGTTTCCCCAAGACTGAAGCTTACTATCATTTGCATGTAATCACAGGGCACCATTGTTTTTCATTTAGTAGTGATAACATACCTTTATTGCGTGTGTATTTTTTACTAGTTTGGGAAAATGCAAGTTAGACTGAGGATGCTTTAAGTTTTGAGAAACATGGTAGCTAACACATTCCCTCATAAAAGCAAAAATATTTCTGAGTGTTATATAATATGCAGATGACCCACTTCACTGATTTGTGTTATATGCCTGTCATCTGTTGGCATTTGAGTTTGTGTCCCCTGGGTAGTTGTGGGGAATAGGAAAGTAGACTAGGGCCTAAAGTAGTCTGGATATTATGAGAAGGATTTTAAGTGGGAATGACATGGTTAGAGCTATAATTTAGATGATAAGGCTCTGTATCATGTGCTTTGCATACATTGTCTCATTATTCTGACTGCTTTATAGAGGATTCCTGTGAGGGAAAAGATTATAGGTTTAAGACAAGATGAAGAAGATCTGAACTTAAAATAATGAGGAGTCTTCCCTTTTAGTTTTGTTGGAACTTTTATTAAATTAGTTAATTAAAGTAATAGTAAGAGGGGCTACTTTTCTGAAATTAATTCTAAGACAGGTAAGAACTGATTGACTAAGTCGAAGTGCAGAAATTGTGCCACTGTCAGAGCCAAGAAAGGGTATTTGGGGTTTAGCCAGGAAGGTACTCTAGATTTTAAGAAGGCAAACTGGAGGATTAGTGTGTTCCCAGAAATATGTTCACCCTATACTTTTTAAACAGCTATTTAGGTCGGTGCAAAAGTAATTGTGGTTTTGGACCATGAATTTTAAATCATTATAACTGGCCTCAAACACATCTTTATTAATCTAAATAGGAACCATTACAATCAACACATTTTTGCCAACAAGAAATAAGTTTGTTTATTCCTGCAGCGTAAAAATCCATGCTTCAGGATTTAACGAACTCTTGGAAAGCATTTTCTGCATCCTGCTGGTTGTGAGAGCATTTCCCCGCAAAAAGTTGTCGAGATGCTTGAAGAAGTGGTAGTCGTTGGCAAGAGGTCAGGTGAATTAGCGGATGAGGCAAAACTCTGTAGCCCAGGCCGGGCACGGTGGCTCCCGCCTGTAATCCTAGCACTCTGGGAGGCCGAGGCAGGAGGATTGCTTGAGCTCAGGAGTTCAAGACCAGCCTGAGCAAGAGCGAGACCCCATCTCTACTATAAATAGAAAGAAATTGCCAAAATAACCAAAAATAGGAAAAATTAGCCATGCATGGTGGTGCATGCCTGTAGTCCCAGCTATACTCAGAAGGCTGAGGCAGAAGGATCGCTTGAGCCCAGGAGTGTGAGGTTGCTATGAGCCAGGCTGACACCACGGCACGCTAGCCCAGGCAACACAGTGAGACTCTGTGTCAAAAAAAAAAAAAACTCCATAGCCCAATTCGTTCAACTTTTGAAGTGTTGGTTGTGTGACGTGCAGTCAGGCATTGTCCTGGAGAAGAATTGGGCCCTTTCTGTTGACCAATGCTGGCTGCAGGTGTTGCAGTTTTCAGTGCATCTCCTGGATTTGCTGAGCATACTTCTCAGCTGTAATGGTTTCACTGGGATTCAGAAAGCTGTAGTGGATCAAACTGGCAGACCACCAAACAGTGACCATGACCTTTTTTTGGTGCAAGTTTGGCTTTGGGAAGTGCTTTGGAGCTTCTTCTCAGTCCAGCCACTGAGCTGGTTGTCATATAAAATCCACTTTCCTTTGCACATCACAATCAGGTTGAGAAATGGTTCGCTGTTTCGTACAATAAGAGAAGATAACACTTCAAAACAATGTTTTTTTTTTGATTTTCGGTCAGCTCATGAGGCACCCACTTATCAAGCTTTCTCACCTTTCCAATGTGCTTCAAATGCCAAATGACCTTAGAATGGTTGATGTTGAGTTCTTCGGCAACTTCTCATGTAGTTAGTTGTAAGAGGATCAGCTTCAATGAGTGCTCTCAGTTGGTTGTTGTAACTTATGATGGCTGGCCACTGCACTCCTCATCTTCAGGGCTCTTGTCTCCTTTGCGAAACTTCTTGTACCACCACTGCACTGTACGTTCATTAGCAGTTGCAAGTTGTTGATGTTACAGGTTGTCTCTGCTGCTTTACAACCCATTTTGAACTCAAATAAGAAAATCACTCGAATTTGCTTTCTAACATCGTTTTCGTAGTCTAAAATAAATATAAAATAAACAGCAAGTAATAAATCATTAGCAAAAAATAAAGCGAGAAATGTGCATTAAAATGATGTATGACATAACCACATTTAAGAATGCATTCCGATATCAAACAGCAAATTTCAACAATGCCAAAACCGCAATTACGCAATTACTTTTGCACCAACCTAGTATATGTTTGTGTATTGACATCCCTATAGCTCAGATTTTAAGTAAGCAGTATTTATACCTAAAAAGGGTACAGAACAAATGATGGATACAGAAGAATGAAGAATAGCCTGGACTAGGGGTGTCAGAAGTGCTACCTGTGTCTTGCCTTTACCCATGCTGACATTGCAGTGAACCATGCTGTGCTTTCCTGTTTATATCTCAAAATGCCTCACAATCCTCAAAATAGCATTCCAAGTAGCACTATCAGTCATCTGAGTTAGAAGTATAGATGATGAATCCTAAATATGTGCCTTCCTGGCCTTAAAATCCTTAATAATGTTGGCAGGGTAAAGTCCAGATGAATTGAGGCTTCTAGATAATGTTAAAAAATATATCAGAAGGAAAGTTTTTAAGAATATATCAGATAGGAAGAAGAGAGATTAATAATTGATAAGTAAAGGTCAAGGGAATCAATCTTTGGGCTAGGTTGAGTACAGTAATTATTGCCAAGAGAGGTTTATAATCCCACCTAAGGGGAAATTAATAAATCTCCCAACCCAAGCAAATTGCTATCTAGGTTACTTTAAAAACTTTAAAATGTGGCCGGGCGTGATGGCTAACACCTGTAATCCTAACACTCTGGGAGGCCGAAGTGGGAGGATCTCTCGAGGTCAGGAGTACGAGACCAGCCTGAGCAACAGTGAGACCCCTTCTCTACTAAAAAATAGGAAGAAATTAATTAGCCAAACAACTAAAAATATATAGAAAAGATTAGCCAGGCATGGTGGCGCATGCCTGTAGTCCCAGCTACTTGGGAGGCTGAGCCAGGAGGATTGCTTGAGCCCAGGATTTGGAGGTTGCTGTGAGCTAGGCTGACGCCATGGCACTGTAGCCCGGGCAACAGAGTGAGACTCTGTCTCAAATATAAATAAATAAATAAATAAAAACTTTAAAATGCGATCAGTGGGCCATTTTTGGTTATTTCTGACTAATATGTAAAATAGAGAAATACCTTTGGTACTGGAAGCATAAAATGTAATCCCAAACTTCCAAAATGTGTTACTGGTTCCACAAACTACTTATGAACCACGTAACTTAATTTTTCTCATGTGAAATCCCAGAATCAAATGGTATCACTAGAATGGTAGATATTGGGATGTTTTCTAGATTTCAGCAAGGTGTTTCAGTGTGGACTGAGAAGTTGTGGTCTAGGCAATGAATATAAAGCATGGATATTTGGCATTGATTGACCATTTTTTTGAATACAGATAATGGATCTGTGTCTGCCTTATGAAATGCTTTAAAGGCTTGCTGTGAAAGGTGGTGTTCTCATCTTTTTTTCCCTAATGTATTGGGTATATACTGCTTTCCTGGTCAGGTTTATTGATACTTTGCGTAAAGAATTGTTTAAGAATCTTAAGCATGTTTTTGGTTAATATCAAAAAAAGATATTTGATATGTCTTTAACTCTTAACTCTTAAATCCTGAAGAACTTGACAAACTGAAACAGCCCCAATTTAACAAGATTTAAATTAAACTCAAAATTCTTCCTTTAGATCTAAAATGATCACCATTAAAAGATTCTGAAGACATAACAATAGCATGTGAGCGGTAAACCTGTTGGTTAAGAGCATGAGCCTCATTTGGCAGATAAGCAAAAGTTTACTTCCCAGCTCTGAAATTCTCTAGTTATGTGACCTTAAGTATGTTACTTATCATCTTTAAATCTTATTCTTCATCTGTTCTATCAGGATAATAATATGTCTTTCATAAGGTATTTGAGGATATTAAATATTAATATGTTTAAAGTTCTTAGCAAGTGCTGCTATGTAGTAAGCGCTCAATAAATAGCTGCTCCCATAAAGTAGGGCTCCCAAAAAGAGAGATGGTAACCAAGACAAGGGAAGTACCAGTCTTACTCATCTCTATTCTGTGCTGGTGTCTTTGGGCATGTGGCATTTTGTATGTCATTCAGTTTTTTTTTTTTTTGAGACAGAGTCTTGCTCTGTTGCCTGGGCTAGAGTGCCGTGGCATCAGCCCAGCTCACAGCAACCTCAAACTCCTGGGCTCAAGCGATCCTCCTGCCGCAGCCTCCCGGGTAGCTGGGACTACAGGCACGTGCCACCATGCATGGCTAATTTTTCCTGCTTTTGGTTGTTTTGGCAATTTCTTTCTATTTATAGTAGAGATGGGGTCTCGCTCTTGCTCAGGCTGGTCTTGAACTCCTGAGCTCAAGCAATCCTCCCACCTCGGCCTCCCAGAGTGCTAGGATTACAGGCGTGAGCCACCGCGCCCGGCCTATCATTCAGTTTTCAGTGCCTTTTTTTTTTTTCGTGACAGAGTCTTGCTGTGTCACCTGGGCCATTGTTCCATGGCATCAGCCTAGCTCATAGCAACCTCAAACTCCTGGGCTTAAGTGATCCCCTGCCTCACCCTCCCAAGTAGCTGGGACTACAGTCATGTACCACCATGCCCAGCTTAATTTTAGTATTTTTAGTGGAGACTGGGGTCCTGCTATTGTTCAGGCTGGTCTGGAAACTCCTAACCTCAAGCTGTCTTCCCACCTCTGCCTCCAAGAGTGCTAGGATTACAGGCGTGAGCCACTGCACCTGGGACCTTCAGTGACTCTTAATAAACTATAATAGCATGTAAAACAGCACAGCCTCTGTTTTGGGTACGCCATCAACTATTGATTCTAAGATAAAAGAGCAGATAAGAAAGTTTTAACTGTGGAAAGGTGGGAATATTTGGCCTAAGTAACAGATGACCTAGGAAATAAAATGATCTCTTCCTTAAAAACTTGAGTTAGAGCGGGCGCGGTGGCTCACGCCTGTAATCCTAGCACTCTGGGAGGCTGAGGCGGGTGGATCGCTCAAGTTCAGGAGTTCGAAACCAGCCTGAGCAAGAGTGAGACCCCGTCTCTACTATAAATAGAAAGAAAAATTAATTGGCCAACTAAAAATATATAGAAAAAAAAAATTAGCCGGGCATGGTGGCACATGCTTGTAGTCCCAGCCACTTGGGAGGCTGAGGCAGAAGGATTGCTTGAGCCCAGGAGTTTGAGGTTGCTGTGAGCTAGGCTGACGCCACGGCTCTCACTATAGCCCGGGCAACAGACTGAGACTCTGTCTCAAAAAAAAAAAAAACTTGAGTTAGAAATTCAGACTATGGTCAGTGAAAGTTCTAGAATGACCATATTTTCTAATGGTTATTACAGATCAGCTGTTTCGGAGGGGACTGCTTTGGGAGGTGGGAAATTTCCTATTACCAAGTAGAGAACTGATCCACTATTAATAGAGAGGATTCAAACACTATGTGTAGATTAGATTCAGCAATACTTTCAGGTCCTTTCAGCCTGCTAATTCTATCATTATAACAATAGAACCCTGGCTATTTTAACATCTTGGTTTATCTGTTATAAAAGAGAAGGTTGGCTTTAGGTAATTTCTAAATCCAGGTTAAAATTTTGTTCCTTTTCATTGGTTTGTTTCTTTATGGAATTCTCTTAATTTGTTTTAAGGTACAACTGTAACCGTTATAATGAGGACGATGCAAAGGCAGCAAGAGATGCACAGGAGGTAAGTATATTTATTACAGGGTAAGAGTTGAATAGGAATATAAATTGTATATTCATTAGGGAATAATTCCTTAGGGAATAATTTAGCAGGCATTTTCAATTCTGAAAAATTTCTGAAAAGACATTCCAGGAGATGCTATGTATTTATTTACATTTAGAAGGGTATCTTGCTCAGCATGCTTATCAGGGGCATTCTTATGAATAAGTTTTATTTGCTTTCTTTCTTTTTTTTTTTTTTGAGACAGAGTCTCACTGTGTTGCCTGGGCTAGAGTGCTGTGGCATCAGCCTAGCTCACAGCAACCTTAAACTCCTGGGCTCAAATGATCCTTCTGCCTCAGCCTCCTGAGTAGCTGGGACTACAGGCATGCACCACCATGCCTGGCTAATTTTTTCTATATATTTTTAGCTCTTTTTCTATTTTTAGTAGAGACGGGGTCTCGCTTTTTTGCTCAAGCTGGTCTCGAACTCCTGAGCTCAAACGATCTGCCTGCCTCAGCCTCCCAGAGTGCTAGGATTACAGGTTTGAGCCACTGCACCTGGCCTGTTTGTTTTCTTTTAATTAATGTATACAATTTCAGGTTTTAGTAGTCTTGGTGTCAAGATCGACTCCCTTCCAAACAAGGGCAGTAGACAGCAGCATTTATTAAATGGTCCTACTCCTATTTATAGGCAATATTTCACTTGTTTTTATTTATTTATTATTTAACCTCACTGTTCATCAGGAAGTTCTAATGATTATAGGTGAGTTGATTTGGAATGAATGGATTGTCTCAGGAGCTGATAAATTCCTATTACTAGATAGAGAAATTGTTCACCATTATAGAAGCAATCCAAACACGAGATGTCAATTAGATTCTATGACACTTTCAGTCCTTTCATTCTGTTAATTCTGCCATAATTGTGGAACCTAGAATTTAATAGTTCTTAACATTCGTTCATTCTATATTGAAGTTCCCCAGTTGTCCCAAATGTATTCTTTTCAATTGATTTTCTTGGGTTGCAATTCAAAACATGGTTTGCATCTGTTTCCTATTGTTTCACTTTTTAATGTTTCTTTAAAATTAATTTCTAATAAAAATAACATACATAAAAAATGTATAAAATCTAGTCTGTCATATTGTTAAAAGTGAAAGTTCTATGTCTCACTTTTTTAAAAGCCTGGAAAATTATATTTTGTGATTATAAATGATGAGTATTTTACAGACTTTCATGGTATTTAGATTCTTTTAAAGGGAAAAGAATTTCCACAAGTTCCATTGTTGGCTTAAATTACATTTATTATATAATATTATTTAAATGTATAAATGTAAAACCAGCTGTAAGGTCTTATATGCTCTTATACCACTAGACAGCCAAACCAAGAGAACCATAAAATCAGTGAAACTCAGTGTTAATTTGGCAGATATGTTGTTTGCTGAAATTAAATTATGGTTGACAGACTGCTCTTTGGTTGAAGTTTTTTAAATTTAGTTTTACTATACTACGAAGTATCTAAGTGTCATATGACAACCTGTTCTCCTGCCAATTTTCTATATTCCAGCTACTACTGTAAACATTCATTCCTACAGTGTGTCATGATTTGATTTGCCCAGAATTTATTATTGATATATACTCTTATCACTTACCTTTCTCATTGGTACAATTCAGGTAATACTGGATGCCAGTTTTAGCCATTTCACAAATGTCACATTCTCCATTCATCCAGATGATCTAGAGTATTTGCATTTTTTTCCTTTAGATCATTGTCAGATTTTTAAGCACATTTAAAAATTTTTAAGTATTTTAAAATTCTGTAATCTGCTGAGACCAGGTCATTTGGTACCCCTACTCCACTCCCATCTAGTGGTCCTTAGATTCTAATTTAATACCCATATAATATTTATATGAAAGTTCTACAATGACAGTCATGCTTTTCCCAACCTCCTGTTTAGACTTGATTCTGCTGCTGTATTTTTCATTTAGCTCTTTTTGTTATTACATTTCTTTCTGTTGTTTTATTTTAGCATTTTCTCTTTTATGGCTTTCTGCTTCTGTTTTAAGCAGTCATGATCATCTTAAATCATACTAAAGAAAGAGGCCATACATTTTCCTAAAATTTTCTTCTAATTGTTATAGTAATTCTTTTTAGTCCACAGAGAAATGTTCTTTTCTCTTACGCTGCATTTTGTTTTCTCTATTACCATGGTGGACTTTTAGTTTTTACTTATTCTGAAAGAAGAGTAGTGTAGCTAGGTCTAGCAGTCTAGCCAGATAATGGTATTTACCAACAGAGAAAGTATTTGAGTTATTCTTGATCTGATCTGGTCTTCATTTGGGTGCTAGTAGAATCCCTTTCTGAGATCTGTAGGGAGGGCGGCTCATTTTCTGTGAAGGGTCAGATGATAAATATTTTTAGCTTTACACACTATATGGTTGGTCTCTATTGTGACTACTCATCTCTGCCTCTGCCTTTGTAATGCTAAAACTTAAATGAATGGGTATGACAGTGTTCTGTGTAAACTTTATTTACAAAGACAGGTGGTAGTTAGATTTGGCTTGTAGACTAGAGTTTGCCTGCTGCTGTTCTAAGCATTCAGGCTTGTGGATTTGGGGGTAGTTTTTCTGTTTGTTTTGTTATTGTTTTCAGATCACTGATTATATTTCTCATTTCAGATTCTGGCATTAGAAAGTTTGTCTTAGATTTGCAGTGGTTGTATGGATTTTCTTCTTTCATGTTGAATTTTAGAGAGAAACTGTTTCGGTATTGTTAGATTAAGTCCTCTAGCATCATTTATATCAATACGACAATTTTGGCTTTCCATTCCATTTGGGGAATTTGACAGGCTTAAAAATTTTATTAGTGCTTTCTGGGAAGATAAAATACCTAGCAGATTATTTTCCATATATTATATTTTCAAATTGGCATAATATTCCAGTTCATAAGCATAGGTTTGATATCTAACTGACTCTTGAAATAACAAGACTTACAATGATTTTTTGAGGTGTCTCAATGTTGTATGGTGCTGGATCATGTGGTTGGCTAATTATATGGTTCAGAATTAGTATTTCTAAGCAAGAGACCAACAACAGGACCAAGAAGTATCTGTGTTATTTGTATACTTTAAAGCATGGAGAAAGGAAGAGGATAAAAGAAAAGATATAATGTATGTGTGATAAGAAACCCTTTGATAGTGGTTGCATTTAGCAAGCATTTATTAATCATTTTCTGCATATCAGGTATTAGAGATACTTAAGGTTATTTTTTAAAAGTCTATGTATGCCCTCTGCAGATTTATAGTATAATGGGAGAGACCTTATGTGAATAATTTTTGCAATGTGATAATAATGCAAAACAAATCTAAATTAGTTATCATATTGTTTCTTTGATAATACTTTGTGTATATCTGAAAAACAGACTCTTTTAATATAACTGTAATACCATTACAGTTGACCCAACAATGCTGGGGTTAAGGGCACCAACTCCCTGCACAGTGGAAAATCTGCATATAACTTAGCCTACTAATAGCCACAAACTTACCTACTAATAGTCTACTGTTGACTAGAATCCTTACTGATAAGCATAATTAACATGTTTGTATGTTATATGTATTATATACTGCATTCTTACAATAAAGCAAGATAGAGAAAAGAAAATGTTATTTAAAAAATTATAAGGAAGAGAAAATATATTTACTATTCATTAAGTGGATCATCATAATGGTCTTCATCCTTGTCATCTATATGTTGAGTGGGAGGAGGGAGAGAAGGAGCTAATCTTGGTGTCTTAGGGATGACAGAGGCAGAAGAGATGGAGGAGGTGGAAGGGGAGGCAGGAGAGGCAGGCACACTGGGTGTAACTTTATGTCATAATTTCTATCTGACTTTTTTGCTTTTTCATTTCTCTGAAAATGTTTCTATATGGTATTAATTCTTCTTCTACCATTTGCTTTAGTTTCAGTGCCTATGTATCATAAAAGGGTCCATTCATAGAAGAAGTCAAAAGCAGTCTTGAATAATGGGAACTCTTCTGCCAGATTGTCTAATGTCAATTTATTTTCTGGCACTGTTTCTACTATGTCTTCTTCCTCATATGGCACTGGTTTGGAAGCACTCATTTCCATGAAATTGTCTTCTAGTCATTCCTCTGGTGTGATGCCTATTAGCTCTCTAAGTTTCTCCAAGATCCATGTATGGAAAACTTTTCACCACCCACACCCACCTTTTTAGCCATATCTGCAGTCTCTTTCATGATTTCCTTGATTGGCTCTGTCATAAATCCTGTAAAGTCATGCACAACATCTGAACACAGTTTTCTCCAGCAGAAATTTATTGTTTCAGGCTTGATGGCTTTCATGGCTTTTCCTACAGTGACATCTTCAGTGGTGTGATCCTTCCAGACGTTCATGATACTCTGTTGAGGTTCTCTTCCATAGTGTTTTTCATGATGTTCTTCCTTTTGGGGTTCTCTTCTGTTGCATTGACAGTCCTTTCCATGGAGTACCATGTGATGAACCTTAAATGTGGTTATGACTCCTGATCTAGAGGCTGACTTAGAGATACTGTGTTTGGCAGCAAGTAGACCATTACCATTAGTGTTTAACTCATGGGGTTCTGGGTGGCCAGGGACATGGTCCAGTATTGAAAGAATTTTAAAAGGCAGTCCCTTACTGACAAGGCACTTCCTGACATCTGGGACCAAACTATTGATGGAACCAATTGAGAAAAAGGGTTCTCAACTGTCTAGGCCTTGTTGTATAACCAAAAGACTGGCAGCTGATTGTTTATCTTTTCCCTTCTAGGCTCATGGGTTAGCAGCTTTTTGGATAAAGACAGCCTTGGTCATAAACTCAATTGCACTCGCATAAAACAGTAGAGTTTAGCCTGTCCTTTCCTGCCTTAAATCCTGATGCTTTCTTCTCTTCCTTACTAATAAATGTCCTTTGTGGCTTTGCCCCGCCAGACGAGGGAACTTTCATCTGCATTAAAAACCTATTCAGGCAGATAATCCTTTCTTCTCAATGATTTTCTTAATGGCATCTGGGAACTCATCTGCTGTCACTTGGTCAGCAGAAGCTGCTTCTTCTGTTATCGTGATATTTTTAAAGCCAAACCTCTTTCTAAAATTATCAAACCATCGTTTGCTGGCATTAAATTTTCCAGCTTCAGATCCTTCACCTTCTTTTGCTTTAAGTTGTTGTAGGATGACTTTATTTTTTCTTGAATCATATTAGAATCTATAAGAAAGACTCTAACATGCCTTTCTTATAGCAATCCTGCACCTACATAAAAGCTACATTCTCAATATGAGATAAAAAGGTATTTCCCAGAATGCAAAGTTTTTGTGCCTGCTGGTGTAGCTGCAGCAATGGCTTCATGAATTTCCTTTTCTTCTGTTACAATGGTCCTTATACTGGATTCGTTTATCTGGAAATGGTAAGCAACCACACAGCTCCAGACCTCAGTTTTCTGGACATAGCAAGCAATTCAGTTTTTTCTTATAATGTCATGACTTTTCTCTGCTTATCAGGAGCACTTCCAGCATCAATAGTGGTACTTTGTAATGGGCTGCATGGTTTTATCCAAGGTTTACAGTAGTGTATTAAACTCGATGAAAAATATGCAAGAACTGAGAGAGGTCACTTTTTATTGCAGTATGCAATTTTCTGGAGAGATGAACTGCTCACTCATGTTTGTCATGTATGATTAGTGTCATGCAGTGTTTTAAGCCAGTATTCTCAGTATTGGAGTTCACCACAATAGTAACAGGAGGTGGCTCTGAAATTATTAGAGTAGTACAGTATATACTACAGTTAATTTTATGCAGTTGTGATTTAGTACTACTTCTTTACATTTGTTTATATTTCTCTCAACTATGAATGGTACCATGTATGCTCTATTAAGTGTGTCTGTAAGTTTTGATAAATTTTAACTTTTTATAATAGATTTGTATATGTTTTTTGGTAGTAAATGGATATAATAGACTAGTATCTACATATAGTTTATGCATTCATGACATACCTTTTTCTTAAGTTTTTTGATGTTTCCAGGCCACGGTTTTTCATGGAGTTTTCTCAAATTGTTATAAATTTCCAAAAACATTTCCAGTTCAAACTCATGTTGTTCAAAGGCAAACTGTATGTATTTTAAAGCAGTACTTTGTTAGTATCAACTATCTAGTGTTCAAATGTCCCAAATAATCTTACACATTTTCCTTTACAGTTGGTTCAAACTAGGATCCACACAGATCTACAATTGATTTTGATTGATATCTCTTGAATCTGTTCTAATCTACAGATCTTTTTCATCCCTGCCATTTTTTCCATTGTCATTTGTTGAAGACATTAGGTCCTTTTGTCCTGTAGAATTTCTCACATTATGGATTTTGCGATTGCAACTCCATGGTGTCTTCCATCCCTGTATTTCCAGAAACTGGTGGTTAATTTAGGAAACTGGATCAAATTCAGACTCATTGATGGTGGGGAGAGGAACATGTAACACTTAATTGATTACTATGAACTTTCTCTTGCATTATATCAGGAGTTATATGATATTTGGTTGCCTCTATGGTTTTCTACTTAAAATAATTTTGCTTCTTGTTTCACATTAGTACATGCTGTAGAACAGTGCTATCCAATACAACTTCTTTTTAATGATGGACATGTTCTTTATCACTTCTGTCCAGTTTGGTAGCCACTAACCACATGTGACTATTGAGCACTGAGGAACTGAATTTTTAATTTTAATAAATTTAAATTTAACCATATGTGGCTCATGGCTGTGGTACTGGAAAGTACAGTTATAGGACTTTCAAAGCAGTATTAAATAACAAAGGCAGCAGTAGATGTCTGTTCCTTATTTTAGCTTAAATTACTATACTGTTTCATCAGTAAATATATCAGCTTTATTATTGTTATTTTTAATTGAAAGATAATTTTATACATTTATGGGGTATAATGTGATGTTTTGATATGTATACAATGTGGAATGATTAAATCCATCACTGATGTATCCATTACTTTGCTTGTTTATTTTTTATGGTAAGGTATTTGAAATTTAATCTTACTTATTTTGAAATATGCAATACATTATTATCGACTATAGTCACCCTTCTGTGCAATAGATTCTAAAACATATCTCTCTTGTCTATCTGAAACTTTGCATCCTTAGAATAACAACTCCTCATTCCCTTTCTTCCCCATTCCCTCATCATTATACTCTGTACTATGAATTCAACTTTTTTAGTTTCTGCGTATAAGTGAGATCATGTAGTATTTGTCTTTTCTGTGTCTGGCTTATTTCACTTAGCATAATGTCCTTTGGGTTCATCCATATTGTCACAAATGAAAGGATTTCCTTCTTTTTAAAGACTGGATAATATTCCTGTGTGTGAGTGTATCTATCACATTTTCTTTATCCATTCATCCATTGATGGACACTTAGATGGATTCCTTACCATGGCTATTACGAAAAATGCTGCAGTGAACATGGGAGTGCAGATATACCTTTGACATTCTGATTTCAATTCCTTTGCATATATACCCAGTAGTGGGATTGCTGGATCATATGGTAGTTTTATTTTTAGTTTTTTCAGGAACTTTCATACCATTTTCTATAATGGCTATACAAATTTACCTTCCCACCATCAATGTATAAGAGTTCCCTTTTCTCTACATTCTTATGAACACTTATTATCTCTTATGTTTTTGGTAAAGCCATTCTATCAGGTTTGAGGTGATATCTCATTGTGATTTTAATTTGATGTCAGCTTTTGTGTACAGTTCACATGTTATAATTACATGACCTCATTTTTCTTAATGGAACAGCGATCTAGGGCAGCCCTGCAGAGGTACCTGTTCTACTGTAATCGCTATATGAACCACATGCAGAGTCTACGCTTTGAGCACAAACTGTATGCTCAGGTGAAGCAGAAAATGGAAGAGATGCAACAGCACAACATGTCCTGGATTGAGGTGCAGTTCCTGAAGAAAGCCGTCGATGTCCTCTGCCAGTGTCGTGCCACACTCATGTACACTTATGTCTTCGCTTTCTACCTCAAAAAGAATAACCAGTCCATTATCTTTGAGGTAGGAGTAGTTCCTGGATGGGAAAAAGCCTAGCTTTTGTCATAGGACTACTTGATCTTTCATAGATAAGATATATAGAGTCTTAAAGGTTCTTGTTTGTTTGGAAAATGTGGATAAATGTATTATATTATGATAATACAGGAAGTTTCTATTTCTTTTGTCTTAAGCTACAGTCAGATTGATGTAGTTTACCCAACTGTGTGCAGGTTCTGGAGTTAGTCTTATATTTTAATCTTTACTTCATCACTTTTTGGCTCTGTTGATTTCTTAACGTCTTATTTCTCTATTTTAAAATGGTATACATTTATACAGTACCTGGCACATCATAAGTTCTCAGCGAAAGCCTTTATTTGGGTAAAACTAACCATATGGTATTAGAAGTTAATATGATGGTTACCTTTGATGGAGAAGTAATGTCTAAAAGCGGGCTTTTAGCAATAAAAGTTTTTTCTAGAAAAGATGCTTATTTAAAAGTGAAATCCATAGATGACTAGACAATAAGACTAACTAGCAGATGGGAATTTAGGTGGGTAAAATGTATAAAACTAGCCATAGTAGTAAAGGATAATAAAAACGTAATCTTCCATATAATGTTCTCATGTAACAAAATGGGAGCAGCCAGGTGTAAACAAGAATAGGTGTCTATTTTTTCCTCAAGTTTTCCTTTGAGTTTTTAGCAAAGAGCAGTTCACAGAACCAGAAGATTCCAAAAGACATATTAAGCTCTTTCAAATTGTCCTTAGTATCCTTCCAAAAGTAGTGGGTGAATCTTTAGCTCTTTTAATATTTTAAATATTGTTCTGGAAAAGAAAGAACAAGTTGTTAGAGGTGAAAGCCTTTAAAAAACTTTGCAGGTGCAGTTAAACCACCTATGAAAATTATAGAATCATTGTTGAGAGTAGTGTACAGTCTACAAAGCAGCTAAAATGTTTTATCTTTTAGGTTTATTTTTTATTTATTTATTTTTTTATTAATTTTTTTTTTTTACTACTTCTTTGTTCGCCTTTTAGGTTTATGTTTGAAGCCAAAATTTACTGTGTATTCCTCTTTCAGAATAACCAAGCAGATCTAGAGAATGCCACAGAGGTGCTTTCGGGCTACCTCGAACGAGATATTTCCCAAGATTCTCTGCAGGATATAAAGCAGAAAGTACAAGATAAGTACAGGTAAGATTTTTTTGAATAGCTGTTTGGTAAAACTTTGTGCCAGTGGTGGTCTAGTATGCCTTAGCAGTGAAGTTCAGTGATAGTAAAACTGGGTTTAGCATATCCAGTAACTGAGGTGCTGCCCTGTTTCTCACAGATTGCTTCTGTCCATTGGGACTCGAATTGTGGATAGTAGTACTGGTCAAGCATAGAGGAGGAATTCAGCCATTTATCCCACTGCTGATTCTACTTCTCTTCAGCTTTAACTGTTTAGTTGCTGCCTTGCAAGGAAGAGCGAGCCCAAAAAGAACAAGTGGCCTTTAGGGTGAGGGGTGAGAATTGGATGTTGGTCTTAACCCGGAAATCGTATGGGTTGTGGCTATTGATAAATGAACTATGAAACTTACCTTTTAGAGTTTTTATTAGATTTTTTATCTCTAAGGAGAGATTTACTTTGTCCTAAGAGCAGATGTTGCTTCAAGACATGCTGCCTCTTAGGCCAGGTGTGGTGGCTCACGCCTGTAATCCTAGCACTCTGGGAGGCCAAGGGGGGAGGATTGCTTGAGCTCAGGAGTTCAAGACCAGCCTGAGCAAGAGTGAGACCCCAACTCTGCTAAAAATAGAAAGAAATTAGCTGGACAACTAAAAATATATGGAAAAAATTAGCTGGGCATGGTGGCGCATGCCTGTAGTCCCAGCTACTCGGGAGGCTAAGACAGGAGGATGGCTTGAGCCCAGGAGTTTGAGGTTGCTGTGAGCTAGGCTGACGCCACGGCACTCTAGCCCGGGCAACAGAGCAAGACTCTGTCTCAAAAAAAATAAATAAAAATTAAAAAATCACCTTAAAAAAAAAAAAAGACCATGCTGCCTCTTAAGGTAAAGATGCAAAATGTTTGATTTTTCTCAACATGAAGCTATTTCCCCTAAAGTTTTTCCTAGCAAATGATAATATCTTTTTAAAGTAGTAGGAAAGTTTAGAAATTTGGAAGACTTGGAGATTTATTTCTAACTAAATATTTTCACTTCCCTTCTAAGGCCCATCTGAATTTCTAACGCTTTATTGTTTTAAAATTAATTCCCCTGACTAGGAATTCTGACTTTTAAAAATTATTGTTTTAATGTTAAAAGCAGTTTAATGTATCTGTACATCTAGTCCTGAAAATACTAGTTTCTACTAAAAACAGGTGCTTGGTTCCATGTCTGGGTAAACTGTAGGGGTGCCTTAAAAATAAGTAAATGCCTCTTTTTTTAATTAGTGGAGGCTGACAACAAGTTGTTTTTTTTCTCTTTGATTACAGATACTGTGAGAGTCGACGAAGGGTTTTGTTACAGCATGTACATGAAGGCTATGAAAAAGATCTGTGGGAATACATTGAGGACTGAGAATGGCCCTGCATAAAATGAACTCTGAAAACTTTACCATCTAGAGTGCTCATGCAATTAAAACAAACAAAACAAACACAAACAAGGAGGCACTAAGCCTATTCTGACACCGCTGGTCTGTAGTACCAGAATTCTGTTTTGTTAACGGAAAATTTAAGTAAATTATATTGTAATAAAAAAGGTAGATAAACCATTGTACTACAGTATTCTAGGCCGCCAACAAAAGTGTGACAGACACACTAAAAGCCCTCCTCCAACTTTAACTTGTAACGTAGCTTCATTCTCAAAGCTGACTCCTTTTTTTTCTTTTTCTTTTTCCTTTTCCTGAGTGTAGTACAGTTAAAATTTCAAACAGCTCCTTGATACTGCTTTTCATGTCCAAACCAGCCATTTTATTGTGCTTTGGTAAAGGACCTCTTCCCCTTCCTCCCCTACACATACAAATACACCCCCCCCACACACACAGACTGACTCTCTTTCTCTCATACCCCAAGGTCATGAGTGAATGATGATTAGTTCCTTGTAAAGAAAATCTTGGAATGGGGAAGGGGTAGGCAGCAAGAGGATTAAATAAACAACAAAAAAAACTTTGTATATGACTTTTAAAACAAGAGGACAACACAGTATTTTTCAAAATTGTATATAGCGCATATGCATGGACAAAGCAAGCGTGGCACGTGTTTGCATAATGTTTAATTACAAAAAAATATTTATTCTTTAAAAATCTTCAAGATTATGTCTATTTGCTGTGCATTTTCTTTCAGTTTGCTTTATCTTTCCAGGGTTGGGGTTGGGATAAAAGGTGTGTTGGTTTAGCACCTCTGGAAGACCTAACTAGAGCTCTTCAGTTCCCCTTTCCAAGGGTTACTTTGCCCTTTCTGGTTTTGGAATGTCTGATGCTGGCCATGGGCCTCATGCCTTGAATTCCCAGCTCTTGATCAGGGACAAGGAGATCTAAGCTCTGACTAAAGGCCATGTCCTGATAAGAGCTGCAACAGGAGTTTTGTTCCTGCAGTTCATGAATGATCCTTTCCCCAACCTAATCTGCCTCCATGGCCTCATGCCTCTACCCAAGCTCTTGTGTGCCCATGTCATGCACACAGCTGTAGGCTTCCTAGGCTCCCTGTCACATCCAGAGGAAGCATTTCAAAATTTCTTTTCCTTTTTTGTTTTCCCTTAATTGCTGCTTTGAGCCTTTTAATTTATATGTGGCTCATCTCTCACCCCTTCTCTACTTTAGGGTGTCAAATAGAATGTTTTGCTTTAAATATTAAATAGCCATTCACTTAGTCTCAGATTGTGAATTTAAAATGACAGATACTGAAATTGCTTGTGCGTGTTGCTGTGGGTTCTGTTTGAAGGCGAACACCCCTAGAACATGATATTCCCATCTAGTGCATTTAAATAGAAATCACTGAGTTTGTTTTTTTCTATTGTCAGCAGATAGGAGAATTAATAATGCATTTTAGCTGTGATGCCCATTTTTATGAAATTTCTACTAAGAGCTATGTTAAAAGTAAAGGATGGTGGTGGTTTTATTAACTATATACCTGTTTAGGCCATTTAGGCTGTGCTGTTTTGTAACAGGTCAGCATCCCCAAATCTGTCAGTTTTATACAGGAGTGCAGAGTGAACTAGGCAACTAGATTAAGAGGTCTAAATATTAAATACCAGTTTGGGCTGAGGACCTCTTTGTCTTCCTTTAAATGTCTTGTGCCTAGGGAGTGTTTACCATTTGTGAGGCAGCTTTGTCTGCTCTTGCATTGTACATCTTATTACTCCATTGGGAAGTAGGTTCACTTTCCTCTGGCCTTTTGCCTAAGTTAGGCTTTGCTGAATCAACCCTACTTTTCCTTTTAGAAAAGGTTGTTACATGAGATGTACTTGCAACTGTTCTTTTCCCATCAAAAATCAGTGAATGTTTGCTGAGTATATAATGCTGCTTCCTTAAACCACTTATCGCTTTAGGATCAACTTTACCTGTACCTTTTCTCCTTCCCTCACTTGCCACCTCAGGTGCAAATCTGAACTCAGTGTCTGCTGCTTCCATGTTCTCATCTCCCCCCGCCCCTGGCCTTTTCTCCACCATCATCCATTTGACTTTATTTTACTTTAAATGACTGCATCAATCTTAAAAGACATTTATCAAAACTAAGGAGTTTTTTTTGTTTGTTTGTTTTAGAAAGCTTAAGTTCCTTTCCCTGGTAACTTTGAAAAACAGCCAGAGTTGCTATATAGATATATATATGTGGTTCCCTTAAAATGCTTTGTGTATGTGTGGTGTTTTTAAAAAATCTTACCAGTTAACTTTGCAGTATCTAGGTTTGAGTGTCATGAATCCTCTTCACATGATCCCCTTGCAACAAGTATCCAAAAACAGTGTGTGCACTTCATAATATCAGCTCCCACCCATGGAGGAACAGTGCTTTTTTAGAGATGCTTTCTAGTTTTAGGCATACTACCCGAGGGTGTTGCGGTTGTGAGTGCATTCCCTGATTCATATGGATCAAGCTGAACTGGCCTTTTCTACTTCCAAGCTTTTAACAGCTATCATCATATTTGACAGAAGTCCCAGAGTTGATTGCTTTCTCTGTTAGTAGCTTCAGTGCCCCCAGCTGGGATAGGCAAGCCATATTGTATGACAGCTTCCCTATTTCACCTACCTAAGTCTTTTTTTATCAGAGGGCTCTATTCACAGTAAGCACCAGGGTCTCCTTGTCTTCTTGAGGTCAGTTACATTGTCTTTTGAAAAGTGCATGCTTCATTTGAACAGCAGATTCATTGAGCAGCAGATGGACTTTTAATGATTTAAAATAAAATTTTGATCCAAAGCCCAGGACACAACTGCAGTGGTAAAATTGAGTAGCATATAATCAGACTCTAAATTCTGTGCAATGTGCTACAACCCAGATTGTATGTGTTTTATGTGTGTTTAAATAAATATATTAAATACACATGTGTATACATACACAGATATACAACAGATCCAATACTGACTTCATTTGAAATGGTTGAATCTGCAGTGTAATATTGGTTCAGCCATGATTAGGAACTGAAATTTAGTACAAGAGAGAAAAGGACTTAATGTGACATTCACTTAATTACAAATCCCAGTATAGAGCACTTGGGGGATGGGATGGGGTGGGTTGGTGAGACAATCAGATTGGTAAATTGATTAAATGCTCCTAACCCTGTAATTTTGTGCATAGAGCACCCTGTGCTGTGGAAATAACTGTTCTTAGATTTTCATTGTAACTGGACTGTTCAGGTTGCCCAGAGGGAAAGAACATTCCTAATTCTAATAAAATAAACTTTTATTTTGTTATTCCATTAGTTACTTATGTTTATTTTTTATAGTTAAAAAATGACTAGGTGGCTAACAGCCACCTGTATCATGTGCCTTATTCACTGTTCCTACTTAATATAAAATGTCAAGATTTGGTTCAGTTTCTTTGCAAGGAACTGTGAATGAGACCATCCTTCACACTTAATTTGGTTAATAAGGCCTTCAGGGCAATTTCTGAAAACTTTCCAATTTCTGTGTCTCAAACATTAAAGTTAGATTGCTGTTTGTGTTGTAACAGTGATAAATATTAGATACCCAGGAGATCTTTTGAATGTCAATTTTTTGAAGATAAAATACTTTAAAAGTCATCTCAGTTAACCTCAAAACTCCTTCACATTGCTTCCATTTAGCTTATTCTTACAGCGATGTCTCCCACGGGGATGAAGGAAGAGTTGTCTTACAGAAGGTTCCGAAGTCAGGGATACTTGTCACTGAGATTCTAGCTAAGTCCAGATTCTAGGACAATTTAATTATCTTATTTGGATCTATAATTACGAGAGTTCATTTATCACTTTCATCTTCAAAGCACTCTAACTTATATTACTGTGTGAAACAAGTGGAGTAGAAATTGCTCTGTTTTACAAAGGAAAATAAGGCTCGAGAAGGTTAAGTAACTTACCCAAGATATCACAATTCCTTCTATTTGGGACTCAAACCACATTGTACTACCTCTTGGTATTATATTTTCTTATCTTGGTCTCAGAATGACCTATTCAGTATCACAAAAGTAGTTCTTAACTATATTGTACTTTTTAAAAAATCAGATGGGTAATGTGCTGACGTTGCAGATGTTGTCACAAGATTTGAGGGAGGCACATCTCACATATGAGCGTGAAAACCCAATCATCACGTTTATAAACTACAAAAGGATCCTATATATTGGACTTTTAAACCATATCAAAAAGTATAAATGCCTATCGCTGCTACTGTTGGAGGATTGCTGTATACTATCTCTGATCTTTAATTTGTTAGAGTTTGCAATAATGAGGTCCTGTGTTTTGTGTAATGGCTAGAAGCCAGCCATGGATAGGAGTAGCTCTTCTCATCTTGTAGATTAGGGTAGCCATTCCTCACGAGGAGACTATCACATGTGATAGTTGAGAATAAATGGTTTAGCATGATTTGATAAGTAGAGCCCAAGTAATTTGCAGTTGTTAGTCTAGTATTTATTCATTCAAATGAATTTCAAATGTAAAGAGTTTTGGTTAGTCTACTGGACCTTGTTAGAGGATTTGTTTTATAACTAATAACCAAGAATGCACAGAACCGCCAATATCCATTTGATCTCAGCATTTATCCTTGGAACTGGATGACTTTGGGGCTTTAAGATAACAAGCAGTGAGCATTATGGGAAAATTTTGACTCCTTCAGAAACAGGAAAATATATGGGCTCCTCAGATTTTTCACATATCTTTGGGGATAACATTGGTATATATCTGGTTTATTTTAAGGGATTTGCTTCTCCACTTAATTACCCAAGATGAAATAGCCAATTCAGAAATACTCAATTGGAAATCACATAGTGCCTACTATTGGAGTAGACAGAGTATGACAACTTTTGGGTTTTCGTTTTTTGCTGTTTGCAGAATTAAATACAAATTTTAAGGCAACTGTTGTTGATCTTTCTGGTGGGAAAAGTAATACAGGATTCTTGTGAAAAGCGGTTTTCTGGCTATGATATGCTGGTTTAGGGCCATTTTCAGAGCAGGAGCTAATTAGTTTGTAAAGCAATCACATGTTGATATGTAGCAGCTCTAACAGTGCCAGAAGTACAACCTTATTACCACAATAATTCAGGGTCTCAGGTAATCCAGGAGTCTCAAACTCAGATGTCTACAAGAGCCAGATAAATATTTTAGGAATGGACTACCCTGGACTAGGTGGGCTTTAAGGGGAACCTGTACAATCCAGACTTAATGTGAAATCTCATAATTTTGAAATGTTAGCACTTTACAATATTTCTAAATGTGGGCCAAAGAAAAACTGCCCTAGGCTATCGTTTTCCAGCTTTATTAGTCTTGGGTTGCAACTTAATGCCACTGTCCTGTCTGTCTGATGTTATCTAGACCAGTGGTTCTCAAATTTGTCTGTGCATTGGAATCACTGAGAAGATTTTAAAAATACTGATGCCTGAGTCTCACAGAGATTATAGTTTAATTGCTTTGAGCCCTTTCGCCATCCCTACCCTTAACTGCAATGATTCTAATGTGCAGGCAAGGTTGAGACTCTTGATCTAGACTGCATTCTGTAGTTGCAAAGAGAGAGTATAGGTGAACAACTCTAGGTCATAAGGGGCAAAAGGCTTCAAGGCAAATTCACAGGCTCAGGGTAAGTCCACACTGTAGGTCCTAGCTGAGTGGGTTTTGTGGAATGGTGCCTTCTAAGGGTCTGGTGTGCAGTGCCTAATTTTTTTGTTGCTTTTGCCAGTTTCCTGGTAAATGGTCTACCTTGGAAAAATAGTTCACAAAACCAAAACCTTACCTAGAAGTGAGTAGAACTGACAAGCAGAGTAGAATATTTGTGTCAACTGACAATACATTTTTCTTCCCAAAGAGGAAAAATCTACCTTGGGAAAGTAAATCAGTGTAGAGTCTGAGCAAAAGAAGTTGAGTGGTTATAAGCAAAACTGTCATTAAGCTATTTGCATCAAGTAAATGCACAATTCCACTTAATAACTTAGAATTAAGTTTACAAATTTCTCACTTTGATTTTTCATTCTTTTGATAATCTTGTGTGTTAAGACAGTGGATTTTCCTGTTTTTATTCCCACTGTGGTGTAGTAAGTAGAATATTGATATTTCTCAGCCATAGTTTTCCCTTTTGTCAAATAGGGATACTAATAAGAATGATAATTTGTTGAGTGCTTCTTGCCAGATATCTTACTTACCTGTATCTTCTAAGCAGCCCTAAAACAAAGTAGGCATTGCTATCCTATTTTTAAAAAGAGGAAACAGACTGAGACTATTAATTCTCTTAAAAGTTTGACATTGAGTGTGTAGCAGGGTCGTGCTTGTCTGATTCCTTATGTTCATTCTGTTATGCTATATTGTTTGTTTTGTAGGAATATTGTGAAGATCACAGAAAATGGGGAAGCAAGCCTAGTTATATGATAAGCCCACTGGTGCTAACTTAGGCAAAAAAACAAGGATACAGAACTGTCTCATAGACTCCCAAAGGCAGGATGAGATTGGACCTGGGAACTGGAAAGCCCTTCGGCCCCCTCAGCTGGTACTGTCTGCCATTTGTACGTCCACATCATTCTCTTTAACAGCTTCTACTTTTCCTGTCAGTTACCCCGTAGCTCCAGGTGCTCCAGACACATGCAGACAGAACCAGTCAGACCCATGGAGCAAGATCGTCAATACAAATGTGACTCTTGGGGGCTTACCCCAGTGGATGGAGAAGCAGATCTTGGAGAGCATGGTTAGCTGGGTACACAGCATAGAAATTGTCTTGGACAAAACTGAAATGCCCTGAAATTTTTCTTTTTAAAATAAACATAAGGAATTAGTATATAATAGATAATTATGGCTATTTAGTATTTACTAAGTGCTCCATGTCTATCTCCTTTACATTCACAATCCTATTATGTAGTTATTATCTCCATTTTATAAATAAGAAAACAGAAGTTCAATGATGGGTAATTTCCCTGAGGTTATGCTGTTAGTAAGCGGCGGAATGAAGTTTTGAATCTAGGCTCCTTCACTCAACACGCACAGTGCCATGCACTGGAGGTGCAGCAGTGAACAAAGGCTCTGTTGGTTTGTCTGAGTCTCTTAACCTTGATTCTACACAGAGACTCAATGAATTGCCCAAGGTCCTCCAATCTGGCCACTATATTATTTTCACCACACTGTAACTGCTTCTCAAACAGCCTTACCAAAAGCACCTGCTAAAATTATATGAACAGATTCAGGGACTTTCACCCTTAGATTGCCTGGAAACTCAGTGACCAATTCTTTTTTTTTTTTTTTTTTTGAGAAAGAGTCTCACTTCGGTTGCCCGGGCTATAGAGTGCCATGGCTTCAGCCTAGCTCACAGCAACCTCAAACTCCTGGGCTGAAGTGATGCTTCTGCCTCAGCCTCCCGAGTAGCTGGGACTACAGGCATGTGCCACCATGCCCGGCTAATTTTTTACATGTATTTTTAGTTGGCCAATTAATTTCTTTCATTTATAGTAGAGACGGGGTCTCGCTCTTGCTCAGGCTGGTCTCGAACTGCCGACCTTGAGCTGTCCACCCGCCTCGGCCTCCCAGAGTGCTAGGATTACAGGCGTGAGCCACCGCGCCCGGCCCTAGAGATAGCTCATTTTTAAGAGTGACTGAAATCAGTAACACGGAAGAATGATATTTTTGAAGCAAGGCACGGGAGAGGTGAAGGAATCAATCCTATGGTCCCTGGGACACTGAACTCCTGATTTTACATACACCTCTCTTTGAGTAGCTCATTCAACATTTTATTCAGGCCAGGTGTGGTGGCTCAGGCCTGTAATCCTAGCACTCAGGGAGGCTGAGGTGGGAGGATCCCTCAAGGTCAGGAGTTCTAGACCAGCCTGAGCAAGAATGAGACCCTGTCTCTACTAAAAAAAAAAAAAAAATAGAAATTATCTGGACAACTAAATATATATATATGTAAAATTAGCCGGGCATGGTGGCGTGTGCCTGTAGTCCCAGCTACTCGGGAGGCTGAGGCAGGAGGATCGCTTGAGCCCAGGAGTTTGAGGTTGCTCTGAGCTAGGCTGATGCCATGGCACTCTAGCCCGGGCAACAGAGTGAGACTCTGTCTCAAAAAAAAAAAGCATTTTATTCATCAAATAATTATAGAACAGCTACTCTGTGCCAGGCACTGTTCTAGGTAGTTGAGTACAAAGCAGTGAGCAATCAGACAGAGTCCTTGTTCTCACAGATCCAACATTTCCATGAAAGATAGCTCCTCATTGGAATTTTTAAAAAGTGAACTTCTGTTACTAAGCAGTCTTTATATCTGAGGGTTCCCTTGCCTTCTGTTCTTGAACTTCTGTCTTCTCTCTACCTGATTTCCTTGGGCAATTACCTCCTTGCTCATTGTTTTCAACTTCTGCCTACATGCTTCTCAATATCAAATATGTCTCCAGGCTCTAATCTCCTCTCCTGCTTGACTTATGGGAATGTCCCAGAGATATTTCAAGCTCAATATATCTAGAATCATCTTGTCACCTTACAGTCTGATCCCCTCTACTTCCCTCCCCTGTCCTCCTCCTCTGACACTAACACTCAAATAACTCTGAAATGGAGGTACCACAAACCTAGAAGTTGAACTCTCTTTCCCCCACGTTTCATGAAATAGCAAGACTTGTGGATTTTACATCCTCAAATGAATTTTGTTCTAGTCTCTCTTTTTTCTCTCTCGCATCATGGCTCTAGTTCAAGTCCTAGGCTCCTAATCTATTCTCCATCTTTGTCATGAGTTGAATTGTGTCCCCCGCAAATTCATATGTTAAAGTCCAAATCCCCAGTACCTCAGAATATGAGCTTATTTAGAGATACAGTCGTTACAGAGGTCATCAAGTTAAAATGAGCTTAGTAGTGTGGGTCCTAAACCAATCTGACTGGTGTTTTTATACAAAGTGGAACTCTGGACACAGACACACACACAGGTAGGATGCCATGCAAAGATGAAGTCAGAGATCAGGGTGATGCTTCTACAAGCCAAGGAATGCCTAAGACTGCCAGCAAACCACCAGCAGCTGGCTGAGAGGCATGGAACAGATTCTCCCTCACAGCCCCCAGAAATAACTAACCCTGCTGACACCTCAATCTTGAACTTGGAGCCTCCAGAACTGGGAGACAACAGATTTCTGTCATTGAAGCCCCCAGTGTGTGGTACTTTGCTATGGCAGCCCGAGCAGACTAAGATGCCCTTCTGTTCAGGATCCCTCTCCCAATTCACTCTCAACACTGCAGCCCCGGGAATTCAATCTCAAGACAAATATTCCTGTATCATTTTCCTGCTGAAACCCATTCAATTGCTCTTCCTCATCTCCAAAAAGTGACCCAAACTCCTTCAACTGGAGTTCAAGGATGTTCTTATTCTGGCCCCTTCTAACAATCCTATCTTCCCCTCCCCTCCCATTCCAGCCTTTTCATTGATCTGCCTGTGGTCTCCTTACTGCCTGGCTGCAGGTCCATGTCCCCAGGCCTTGATTCCTGCTGCTCTTTCTGTCTGTAAATTTCCTCTGTGTTTTCTTCTATGGGTTCATTCTTGTATATATTTTTTTAGTTGGCCAATTAATTTCTTTCTATTTATAGTAGAGACAGGGCCTCGCTCTTGCTCAGGCTGGTTTCGAACTCCTGACCTTGAGCGATCCTCCCGCCTCGGCCTCCCGGAGTGCTAGGATTACAGGCATGAGCCACCGCGCCTGGCCTATGGGTTCATTCTTATTCTTTCAATGCTGATTTTGTTTAAAAGTAATGATACTCAGTGCTGAAGATGGACTGTACTGCAGGTCGGGAGTATAAAACAACTCACTAGGAAAGAAATTTGGCAGCTGAATAAAAAAACCTTAAGGAGGGTTATGCCCTGGAGCCCAGTAATTCTTCTTCTGTGGACATGTAGCTAAAGGGAAAAATGGAAAACCGAAAATTTTTCAACATGAAAGTGATGAGCTCTTACTCTTACTGCAGCAGGAGTCTTCATGTCCTGGCCTGGTCCTGGGCCATCCTGACATGGGGTCCTCAGGCACAGAGAAGTCTGCTGTTCCTTCCTTGTGATTCCAGAGCCCCAGAACGCAGACTCAGGACTGAGGCCTGGGACAGCAGGACCCCAGAGCTGGAGGCAAAGGATCAGCAGGAGCTCAGGGTGACTACTGGAGAGCTGATGGCGTGGCAGCAGCCCCAGGTGGGGAGGGACTGGCATGTCTGCAAGCTATGAGGACAGTACCTGGAGTAGGGTCACACCACGTGTTACTGCATCCTTCTCCACTGGACAGTGGGTTAGGGAACCTATGTAGGGTGGAGGCAGGGGAACCTTTTTTTTGGTTGGGAGGGTAGTGAGGAGGGAAAAGTCAGGGAGAAAGGACAAGGAGGCAGCTCATGTTGCCACAATGGCCCAACCTCAGGCTGACTCTCCACAAGTGAAAGCAAGGACGAGGCTCCAAGTAGCAGCCTGTGCCCAGGCTGTGGCCACTCACACTGAGGTCAGGAAGGCCCTGAGCAGTTAGAAGAGCCGCCGGCAGGCAAGTGGGGTGGGACAATCCTGTCTCCTCCGAGGAACTTGAACCAGGCCTTCATCCTGGCGTATCCCCACAGAGGACAGCCACACACCTGCTTTCTGACAGAACTTGCCTCAGGGAGGGGAGGGTGGCAGCCTAGCACTTATTCGAAGCCTGTGTGCCGGGCGCCATGTTGGCTGCTTTTCTGTAGCTTAACTAACTGAAAATTCTCCAGAAGCTTGTCAGGGAGTGTGTGGCAGCTGCCGTCCCACACTTCCTGACTTCATTCAAGCCCTGTCACCTGGATTGTGGTTTTCATTTCCTAATTGTTCTCTTTGCTTCCAGACTTTTGTCTTTACGGACAAAGTTACAGCATCTCAAAGTTTAGTTTAGTTTAGTTTAGTTTAGTTTAGTTTAGTCAAGTACACAAATGCAAAGCACACCAACAAGTGACAGGCATGGTACCTAATAGTTGGGTCAAAGGCCATGAGGGAGGTCTTGGGTGGCTTCAGTCCTGCTATTTCTCCCTCCTCAACACCTGATGTCCCCCTTGAGATCAGTTAAACATGTGTAGGAACGAAGTCACTTTTAAGGAGGTTGGGCTCTACGTCATTACAAGAAGCATTAGTACCTCAGATTCTGAGGAAACAGAAACTCTTGAGGTGCCAACCTGCTCCTTGCGCCTGGCCTGCTCCAGCCCCAACCCCTCGGTTACCCAGGTCCTGCCTGGGACCTGAGACGGGGAAAAGACAGACACTCTCCACTCGGCCAATAATGTCAAGCTGGAGAGATTGTGGGTCAGTGACCAGATGAGACCCCCAAACTGACAGGCAGAACTCTGGGTAGTCATCAGCCTCTCCTGGGAGAAGAAATCTCTGAAGAAAGAACATCAACTTGACTCACAAATGGCTTGGGTCAAATACTTCCACAGAAATCCTAACGAGTGACTCATCCTCAGATTCCCGGAGCATTGGAGTATTTTTAAATTGTCATTGGGTGGCACTGAGGGGCGGGGGGAAACTTGGTGAAAACCAGTCCTCTGAAGGCAGAAAGATCATCCGTGTCTATTTCAGGGCCCCAACAGCAGACTGATGTCACCCGTTAACCCAACCCTTATCTTGCCCCCACCCGAGGTGCCCCTTCCGCACTGCCAGTGGTCAACCTTCCCAAACACCAGTCTGACTAAACATTTCCTCTACTCCTTGTGTTGTGGCCATGCTCCGGATACTGCCCCCTCACCCACCTCCCCTGCTCCCAGGCAGCCTTGGATGTGACAGCTGGAACACACCCGGGGGCCACTGCACACCTGCTTTCCTTGCCAAGAAAGCCCAGCCTTCCGCCCTTCCCGGTCCCCCTGTCTACTGGGCAAATCCCTTCTCACCTCCCACAGCTTAATTCTAAGGTGACTTGGCAGCAGCGTTTTCCGGTGCCCTCTTGCCTCTCTGATGGAACGGAGCAACCCTTCCCAGCGCCCCCAGCTTCCCTGCACATGCCTCCCACAGGCCCCTCAAGGTCCCTCACTGCACTTGGCTGTAATGTCAGTTTCCTTCCTTCCTGCTTCAAGTGCCTTCCTATTCCCCAGGGAGCTCTACGTAGAGCTAGCCCTGCTTCCCCATCCGCAGGTTCAACCAATGGAGGATCAGAAATAGTTGGGGGGAAAAACAATAAAAATAGTACAAATAAAATAATAAAGCATAACAACTATTTACATAGCATTTACAGTGTATCAGGTACTGTAAGGACTCTAGAGTTGATCTGGAGTATAAGGGGGGGTCGTATGTAGGTTATATGCAAATACTATGCCATTTTATATCCGGGACTTGAGCATCGGCAGATTTTGGTGTCCGTGGAGGCCCTGGAACCAATCCCTCACGGATACCGAGGGGTGACTGTACTTGGTGAAATGTGTGGTTAGGAGAATAAATGGAAAAATATGCGTTGATCCTGAGACTTCGTGAGTTTCAGTTACGTGTCTAAGCTCCAAGATCTAAGCTTTGTGAATGAATCAGTGGCCCAGCTGAAATCGCTGGGCTCCAGGGTTCACTCTCCTCCTCCTCCAGGCAGCCCTCCCAGGGAACTGGCTCTGCTGGGGAAGTATGTGGAGTCCCTGGGGCAGGAGCTGGGTGTGTTCTGGAATCAACCCTCATGTCTGGATGCTGGGGGAGGGGGTCGTCCTCTGCAGGGAAACTATTCCTGGAGACTTGGGTCAGTGATCCAGTCCCTGGTCTAGGATTGCAGGGTAGATAGCCCGGTCCAAGCAAACAGTGGCGATTCCGGGTGAGACAGAATGCTAATTGGATCCCACTTGGGGTGACTTGATACAGGGTTTGTGGAGGGTCACTGAGGTCCCTCCTGGCCTCCCGTGGATTCACTCAGCCTGGTAATTGGACCAAGAGAAGGCCCTATTGCCAGGAGCCCGGTTTGGATTTGTCGTTATTCTGAAGACAGGGAGGGTGGGTAAGTGAGGGTTCCATTTCCGGCTGCCGGAGCTCTGCAGACCCGCAAAGAGTGCAAAGGACACAGAGAGGTGGCTGCCTCCTGTCCCCCACAAGCCCCTCCACCCACTCCTGAACAGTTATCCCGTTGTCTCAAGGCGCCACCCTCGGACATTTTCAGGGTCCTGGGCCAGGGAGTGGCAGGTCCCCAGCCCGGGAAACCCCAGGCCTCCGGCCCTCATGTCCCTCTTCCTCTGCCCCCAGAAGGGACTGGGGTCCGCAGCTGTGCGGTCCCCCAATTGCACCCAGGTTCAGTGGTTTCTGGCACCCCCCCCCCCGGGACAACAGAGAGCGAGAGACTCAGAACCACAGAGAGGGGCTCTGGGCCCAGGCGGGTCGGGGCGGCGGCTCAAGATTAGCCCCTTCTCCCCCACAGCGCCGGGAGGAGCCTGGAGCCCGCGCCCCTCTGCCTGCTGGTTGCCCGGGGCCTAACGACGGCAGCTGGTGCCGCAAGGGGCTCTTCAGGCTCGGACCCCTAAGTTAACACGCGGAGGAATGGAGAGGAGCAGGGGATGGAGAGGCGAGGCAAAAGCTGTGGAGAAGCAAAATGGAGGAGGAGGTGGAGAAGGGAGAGGGGACTGAGGAGCAGCCGGCTCGGCCCAGCTTTGCGGTGTGACCGGCAGGGGGCGCCAGAGACCGCCTGAGGCCACCGCCGCGCGCCGCTGCAGCACCACGCAGTCCGCAGTGCGAGGGCGGGGCCGCCGCCGCCGCCCGCGGGCAGGGTCGCAACGCTGCGGGGACCCGCTCGCCACGGGAAGGAGCAGCCCTCCCCCCTTCGTCACGCCGCCGTCTCCATCTTCCTCCGTCGTCTCCTCCATCTTCTCTTCCATCCTCACCTTCTCTTGATAGATGATAGATTGATACATAAACAGGGGTGTGTGTGCATTATTCTTAAAAAGGGAAACGTTTGAAACCGTACTTAGGGAATAAGGAATTAAGGAAACCCAGGTAAAAAGTCTCTCTAAAAATATAAAACTATTTTAAAATTTATTTATCAAGGCTACATAACATCATGGGAAAACGATTTTCATATACTACTCAAGTGAAAAATTCAAGATACACATGGATTTCCATGTAAGAATGTCAACCACACACAGAAAAGGAATAACAGTCAAAACTCCCTCCAAACCTGAACAATGGTTTTCTACAGGTATGGTGATGCTTTTCCAGATCTTTCAAATTTGGAGAGTGTGGATAAATTCATGGTAAAATAAAGTGAAGCTTTCCCTTTTTACAAGTGAAGGGGCGCAAGGTGCATTCTGGCTGCAGCAGAGTAGGACGAGGCGCCGGGTGGGGCTGGAGAGGGCGCCAGGGCTCCTCAGTGAGGCTGTGTGCAGCTGCCACCCAGGCAGGTGGGTCTGTCCTCCACATCTGTGCTCCCCTTCTCCTTGTGCCCACGTGTCCCTTCTTAACTATCCCCACCCCCAAAACATATACACACACCCCAAACCTAACATCTTACTCCATATGCTTCTTCTTTTTCTTCTTTTTTTTTTTTTTTTTGACAGAATCTCGTTCTGTTCCCCGGGCTAGAGTGCCGTGGTGTCAGCCTAGCTCACAGCAACCTCAAACTCCTGGGCTCAAGCGATCCTCCTGCCTCAGCCTCCCAAGTAGCTGGGATTACAGGCATGTATCACCATGCCCGGCTAATTTTTTCTATATGTTTTTTTAGGTGGCCAATTAATTTCTTTCTATTTTTAGTAGAGACGGGGTCTCACTCTTGCTCAGGCTGGTTTCAAATTCCTGACCTTGAGCGATCCTCCCGCCTCCGCCTCCCAGAGTGCTAGGATTACAGGCATGAGCCACCACGCCCAGCCCATATGCCTCTGAACATCATCTCCTGTTAGTATTTCTCTGTTCAAAATAGTTAAGACTTTTGCAGTTGACCTAATGAATCAAAGAAATCTGTCCCTGCCTGGCATTAGAAACATGCACATGTTGACCCTGATTTACAGTTTCCAAGAACTATAATTCTTTCCATATGCATATGTATCAGACAGACAAGGCAGCTTCCCTTTCCCAAACCCTCCTCCCCAGCTGATGGAGCTCTGTGCCATCCACGCACCTGAGCACAGGGCACCTGGGGGGTAGAGGTGGGCCCAGAAGCTTTTGGTGTAAAGATGGAAGTGAAGCAAAAAGACACATAGGTAACATGTGCCAGGCACACATCTGCTGCTTGATACATCTTTGTGGAACAAAATATTAAAATGCCACCTGTGTAAGTTAAAACAGGCAAACTGACAAACTGGGTTTTAAAATACACATTTAAGAGCAGTCTAGTGATGATAAATTCCCTCAGCTTTTGCTTGTCTGGGAAAAACTTTATTTCTCGTTCGTTTTGGAAGGATGGCTTTGCTTAAGACACAGAAAGAAAAATATTGCATGATCTCACTTATATGTAGAAGAGCTTTTTAAAAGAGCTTAAATATACAGGGACAGAATGAAATAGTGGTGCCCATGGGTGGGGGTTGCGGGGAGAGGAATTGCGAGGCATAAGTCAAAGGATACAAAATAGCAGATACGTAGGATGGACAAGTCTAGGGAGCTAATGTACAATGCGAGGACTAAAGTTAAGAAAATTATATTGTATTAGGGATTTTCGCTAAATATGTAGATTTTAGCTGCTCTTGTAACAACAAAAAGGTAACTGTGTGAGAGGATGGATACTATGTTAATCTGCTTCACTGTCGCACTGTCCGTATGTATCTATGTATCTGTATCCCATAGCATCATGGTGTAAACCTCAAATATACGCAGTAAAGTTTATTTAAATATAAAATACACACAATTTCCAAGGGTATAATACACGTTATAGTCACTTTCAGGCACTGCCCAGGCTATGGCACCTCAAAGTAACTTCCACTGGATTACATTGGGCCCAGGATGGCAGGAGGGGAATTCACATTCGGCTCTGACCAAGTGCCCCAACACGAGTGCAGGGGGACAAATTTGGCAGACGGCACCACATGGAGGAAGACTGGCACCTTCTGTGCAAATGTGAAGGGGCACTCTGTCTTTGTCCTTATAACCAACTAGGGTAGGAAAGAGTGAGTTACAGCTCTGGCTATGGTGGGACTCAGACGTCTGTCCTGATGCAGCTGCTGGAAGAACTGTCATTTTTTTCCCCCTAGAACACACCTGCGTGCTTGGCCTGAGGTCAGTGGGGACCTGGGCGCCCCAGGAGATGGGGCGGATATGGCAGCAAATTTAACTTTGGGAGAGAAGGTGCGAAATGGAAGCTATCCCCATTCCATTCCCTCACTCTCCTCCCTAGTCAGGGCCTCTCCTCCTATATTCTCTGCACCTGATGTGTCCCTTCTCTTCCAACTTATCACCATGACTGGACTAAATGGAGGGATGAGTCAGGACCTGGCAGTGACTCCGGAGCTGGAAGGGAGGGGCTGGGCCTCTGTAGCTAGTACTTCCTGTTATTGGCAGCAGGACTGGAGACAAGTTAGACCCTGCCTTCAGCTGCTAGACAGGTGGCTGGGAGGAGGGCAGTGAGGGGACCAAGAAGCGACGTTTGTCATTTTCCTTCGTCCCTCCAACTTTCTTTGGCTGATATTTCTGTCCTATGTCCCAGGCTGCCCTGACATCCAGCACTGCTGCCCTAGTCCCTCCAGGACTTCTAGCCCCACCCATCCACCATACATCAAATTCTTCTCCAGAATGTATTAGGATGTGAAATGTACATATCTTAGAGTCACGAACACGTGGTATTTCTCTAGTTGTCAAAGTTACGGTAGAAATGACATTTTTGAGACCCATCTATTTAAGAGAAGGAATCTAACAGACATCTGATCATAGTTACACCCTTCCTTTTCCCCATTTCTTGATCATTTTTAATGTAATCTAGGGTTTAGGATTCATATAGTTATCAATATGCTATTTTATAGAATGATCATTTGGTTATATGTTGACATTTGGTTTTATAACTGAATGTAGAATTTTATAAACCATGATGTTTAACCTGCTTCAATCCTCAGTGCCAGGCCCAGTAGTGTCCAGCAGAAATATAATGTAAGCCACTTACATAATTATACATTTTCTTGTAGCCACTGTATAAAAAGTAAAAAGAAACAAGTGAAATTAATTTTAATCATACATTTTATTTAACAATATATCCTAAATTGTAACATTTCAACATTTTTTTTTGAGACAGAATCTGGCTCTGTTGCCCGGGCTAGAGTTCCATGGCATCAGCCTAGCTCACAGCAACCTCAAACTCCTGGGCTCTAGCGATCCTCCTGCCTCAGCCTCCCGAGTAGCTGGGACTACAGGCATGTGCCACCATGTCCAGCTAATTTTTTCTATGTATTTTTAGATGTCCAAATAATTTATTTCTATTTTTAGTAGAGACAGAGTCTGGCTCTTGCTCAGGCTGGTCTCTAACTCCTGACCTCAAGCAATCCTCCCGCCTAGGCCTCCCAGAGTGCTAGGATTACAGGCATGAACCACCACGCCCGGCCCATTTTAACATTTTTATACACACACACACACACACACACACACACACACACGAGACAGGGTCTCACTCAATTGCCCAGGCTGGAGTGCATTGGTACCATCACAGCTCACTAACCTCAAACTCCTGGGCTCAAGTGATGCTCCTGCCTCAGCCTCTTGCGGAGCTGGGACTACAGGTGCATGCCACCACTCCTGGCTCATTTTTTTGTTTGTTTGTTTTAATTTTGTAGAGATGGGCTGGGCGTGGTGGCTCACGCCTGTAATCCCGGCACTCTGGGAGGCCAAGGGTGGTGGTGGATTGTTTGAGCTCAGGAGTTTGAGACCAGCCTGAGCAAAAGCGAGATCCCATCTCTACTAAAAATAGAAGGAAATTAGCTGGACAACTAATTTTGTAGAGATGAGGTCTCAATTTGTTGCCCAGGTTGGTCTCAAACTCCTGGCCTCAAGCAATCCTCCTGCCTTGGCCTCCCACAGTGCTGGGTTTACAGGCGTGAGCCACCAGGCCTGGCCAATACAAAATATTAGTGAGATATTTTACATTCTTTATTTTTGAAATCTGACATGTATGTTATGCCTCTCAATTCATGTGGCTAGCATCTACTATATTGGATGGCACATGTCTATGAACTCTCCACTCTTTTATAGGCAGGATGAGGAATGTTGCATTAACTTAATTTTTTTTTTTTTGAGACAGAGTCTCACTCTGTTGCCTGGGCTAGAGTGCCATGGTGTCAGCCTAGCTCACAGCAACCTCAAAGTCCTGTGCTTAGGCAATCCTCCTGCCTCAGCCTCCTGAGTAGCTGGGACTACAGGAATGTGCCACCATGCCCAGCTAATTTTTTCTATATATTTTTAGTTGGCCAATTAATTTCTTTGTATTTATTGTAGAGACGGGGTCTCGCTCTTGCTCAGGCTGGTTTTGAACTCCTGACCTTGAGTGATCCTCCCACCTCGGCCTCCCAGAGTGCTAGGATTACAGGCGTGAGCCACTGCGCCCGGCCTGAAAGTGGGATCTTGAAGAGATATTTACACACCCATGTTCATAGCAGCATTATTCACAATAGCCAAGAGGTAGAGGCAACCCAAATGTCCATCAATGGGTGAATAGATAACGAAATTGCATTTATCTATACAGTAGAATATTATTCAGCCTTCAAAAAGAGGGAATTCCTGTCATATGCTACAACATGGATGAATCTTTAGGACATTATGCTAAGTGAAATAAACCAGTCATATAAAGACAAATACTGTATGATTTCACTCATATGAAGTATCTAAAGTAATCAACTTCATAGAAACAGAAAGTAGAATGGTGGTTAGCAGGGGCTGAGGGGAGGTGGGAAGGGAAGTTGTTGTTTAATAGGCACAGAGTTTCAGATTTGCAAGATGAAAAAATTCCAGAGATCAGTTGCACAACAATGTGAATGTACTTAGCACTACTGAATGGTACACTTAAAAATGGCTAAGATGGTAAGTTTCACATTGCGTATTTTTTACCACAGTAAAAAAAAAAAAGTAAGAAAAAATGATATGATGTCAAAAACTTACTTTTGCATATTCCTTTGGGGTAGTTGAAGTACAGATAAAACAATTTTATAATAGTCATATGTTGATAATTGTTGAAGCTAGGTGGTAGATACATGAAAGCCCATTTTACTAGTATTTCTTCTTTTATATAAGCTTTCCGTAACAAAAATGATAAACAATTTTACAAGTAAGTTTCAAAATAATACCAGAGATTTTTGGAATAACGATGGAGAGTTTAGGCAAAAACCATGGCTAAAAAGATACACACAAAAACATTAACAGTGATAAAGTCTAGGAGGTCAAATTATAATTGATCTTTTCTTTTCTTTTGTTTTGTTTTTTTTTTTTTTTTTTGAGACAGAGTCTTACTCTGCTGCCCGGGCTAGAGTGCCGTGGCATCAGCCTAGCTCACAGCAACCACACACTCCTGGGCTCAAGTGATCCTTCTGCCTCAGCTTCCCAAGTAGCTGGGACTACAGGCATGCACCACCATGCCCAGTTAATTTATATATATATATATATATATATTTTTAAGTTGGCCATTTAATTTCCATTTTTAGTACAGACAGGGTCTCACTCTTGCTCAGGCTGGTTTTGAACTCCTGACCTTGAGGGATCCTCCCTCCTCGGCCTCCCAGAGTGCTAGTACTACAGGCTTGAGCCACCTCGGCCAGCCTATAATTGATCTTTTCTGTATTCTAATTATTTGCAATGACTAAACATTACATTTTATCATTAGAAATATCAGAAGAAGTAAATGAAGATATATTTCCAAGGATATTTAGTGCAGCTCTCTGAAATAATTTTAGGAGAAAAATTCAATAGGGGAATGATTCAATAAATTATGATAGAGACCTAATGTGCCATGATGGAATAGTGTGCAGCCATTTAAAAGGATGGATCTTGGTCAGTGTAGTGGCTCCCACCTATAGTCCTAGCTGCTTGGGAGGCTGAGGCAGGAGGATTGCTTGAGGCCATAGTGAGACCTGTCTCTAAAAAAAAATTTTTTTGGCCGGGCACGGTGGCTCATGCCTGTAATCCTAGCACTTTGGGAGGCTGAGGTGGGCAGATCACTTGAAGTCAGGAGTTCAAGACCAGTCTGAGCAAGAGCGAGATCCCGTCTCTACTAAAAAAATAGAAAAAAATTAATTAGCCAACTAAAATATATAGAAAAATTAGCCGGGCATGGTGGTGCATGCCTGTAGTCCCAGCTACTCGGGAGGCTGAGGCAGGAGGATTGCTTGAGCCCAGGAGTTTGAGGTTGCCGTGGGCTAGGCTGACGCCATGGCACTCTAGCCCGGGCAATACAGTGAGACTCTGTCGCAAAAAAAAAATAATTTTTTTTTTTTAAATAAGCCAAGTGTAGTGGTCTGCACCTGTACTTTCAGCTACTTGGGAGGCTGAAGTGGGATCACTTGAGCCCAGGAGTTGGAGGCTGCAATGTGCTACGATCATTGCTACTGCACTCCAACCTGGGTGACAGAGTAAGACTTCACCTCTCTTTTTTTGAGACAGAGTCTCGCTGGGTCACCTTGGTAGAGTGCCGTGGCGTCAGCCTAGCTCACAGCAACCTCAAACTCCTGGGCTCAAGCGATCCTCCTGCCTCAGCCTCCCGAGTAGCTGGGACTACAGGCATGAGCCACCATGCCCGGCTAATTTTTTCTATATATTTTCGTTGGCCAATTAATTTCTTTCTATTTTTTTAGTAGAGATGGGGTCTCGCTATTGCTCAGGCTGGTTTTGAACTCCTGACCTTGAGCGATCTGCCC